>JAMQGT020006009.1:0-15208 GCA_024447675.2 Pterophyllum scalare
GCTGACTAGCGCCGCCGCCATCATCTATCAGCAACAACATTTTATTTAGCCCGCATCTCCTGTCTTTCCGCCGGCTGCCACTCAGAAGTGGGTATATGACATCGAGCACAGCGAGGCTCAACCGGCCGCTTGCAGTCAGGGTGATGGTCCGGGATGCTGCGGTTCATGGTTTGCGGGAGCTGGGAGATGCTGGGAAACTGCGGGGTGGATGGTTTAAATTTATGCTGTATAACGTGCCAGCCTGTCGTTTCTTTCTTCATCAGCTCAAGCATAAAAAGGAGAGGTGAGACCATCTGCAGCTTTCTATTTCAGCGACGTCACATGCAGCTGCGGGACTTTTTCCTGCACAAACACCTGTTTCAAGAGCAGAAAATGTAACCTTTTTCCTCTTTGTTCGCAGTAACACCAACCTTAACGAAACAGCAGGCTAAACTGCCTTCTGTTAAATAAGCGCTGAAAGTATTTGAATTGCTATATGCATAATATGTATCCTCACAATGTGTCCATACAGTTTGATTAGAGGAGAGAGCTGAACACTTTCTTTAATTTTTTACCATGAAAAGCGCGCCTCAAATGTTTCCGGTGAAAAGTGCAAAATTGAACATTAACGTATAAAACAATGAAGTCAGTCACTGCAACAGTTTATTTATTTTTTTGGTTTGCACAATGTGCATTTTATTAGCGTATCTCAAGCTGAAATGCAAAATGAAAAATCCATTTGAGCCTTTTTAATGGATATTAGCCACGAAAGCACATCTTAAATCATTCAAATTTAACAAACTTAGTTTTAAGCCTTTAATATGATTTGTCTGTGAGCAAATTCATAAACTAACAATAATGTGCGGTTTTTTCTGAATTATTGGTGCTGTTTCCAAGAGACGCGTCCCTCCTTTTCTTGGTGAAAGTACACCGCCGCTGACCTTTAACGGGGCTTTTGGTAGTAGAGGGCTGAGGGTGGAGTCCAAGTGGGGTGGGGGTGCAGGGGGAGGTTCCCAGGCTCTCCTCTCACGAGTCCCAGCAGGCAGAGCAGAGGAAATGTAAATGTGACCACCCACCTCTGAGGAGGAAGTGCGGTGTTGTTGCAGCAGCTCGCCTGTTTCTCCTGCTCCTCCAGTGTTTCACTGCAGCCTGACACAAAGTGCCCGAGGAAAGCTGCTCCTACTGACCAACATTTACTCACTGGAACTGGAAACCTTTATTATTATTATTATTATTATTATGGCCAAAGACAAAACAGGGTGGTGAAATATAGAAAAACATTTCTACATCACGGCCTCCTTTATAAAGCATGAAGCCATATTCAGTCAGTGAGAGGGCTCCTCCAACTACAGTCTGTTATCAGGGGAAAGCTTCTTGGGATCATTTTGTCCCTGTTATTTTGGCGCTGAGATCAAAAAGACCTTTCTTCTTTTTTTTAATAAAAAAAATCAGAATCAGAACTGTGAAAATGTTGAAGTCTGATGAAAAAAAACCTCAAAAAGATGATTTAAACTTGTAGTCTAAACAAAGACTATATGATTTCTGCTACATGCTGTTAATCTGTATCCCAAAACGCTGACATTTGATTCTCAACTTCAGCAAATAGTTTCTGGAGTAAATTTGGAAAAATGAGTCTTCCTTTCAAAATCAAATCATCACACATTTTTCACCATATAACAATATCTTACACATTTTTATAAATGTCAGTCCTGTGGATTTTACGGGCTTTTCTTTGGCTTTAAAAGTTTATTCCACACAAGTCCACACTGGAAACCTCTTTTTACTGGAACTAGTTTGTATCTTGGCTCAGTTGCGTGAAGTGGTTGAATTTTTAAAAGTTAAAACTAAATTACCGTTAACGATTAGGTGGGGCACATTTCTGTGGCAGCACTTTAGCACCATTTTGGAATTATTAAAAAAAATAATAAAAAAAAATCCTAATGCCCTGAAAAGCATTTCTGAGATAAATGTCAAATTCAACTAAAGTCAAACAAAACTTCCCAGAGATTATAAAGCCAGACGTTCCACCAGTAAACAGGAAGGGCCACATACATGTGCAAGTTACTAAGGAGGTTGCACCCAGCACACCCTTGCACCGGTCTTTCGTTCCGTGGTTTCAGTTGAATAATATCCGTCACCTCATCCAAATCAGCGTGCCGTCTCATGAATAGGCCCCGTCATTGGCAGTCTTTTTAATGTCTGATAATACAGTAATTCTGGGACAGTGTTTCCTTTCTGATAAATCCAATTTCAAAGTATAACTTGATTGGAGAATGCAGTGCAAACAGTGGTCTGTGATGGGATGAAGCAGAGCGGTTTCTCAAAAAAAAAAGTTTCAGTGCATTTCATTTCTCACCAATGTATGACTTCATAATCTCAGAGAATGATTTTGTTTGTCCTGTAAATTTGCGGCATTTTCTTGTAAACCATCTGAATGTATTTATTTTTATTATTTGTATTTTTTGGTGAGTTGTGAGGAATATCTGTGATTGCAGAATTCCGAGACATTCAAAGCAATATTGTTAAGCGATGCATGGCTTAACAGCAATGATACAACAGCTGAACTTTGATTTATTTAGCTTCATGTTTCAGGAGAATATCAACTGTCACTTTCCCAACATCTCAGTTTGATGTATTTATTCATTTGCTAAAATACAAAAGAATTTCTACACAAAGACCAAAGAACTGTGGATTTTTCTCATCAGGGCTTTTATTGCAGTAACCAGACGAACCCACCACATCCACGTGTCAGCATTTTGCACCGTTTGCAACCCTTTCCATTGCTGCTTGGAATGAAACACAAACAGCACTGGTTCATTTGTTTGATTCAGCTTTTATTCAAGTAATGGTCCTGATGAAAGGGAGGAAGAGGCAGTGACAAGTGTGAGTTAGTGATGCGCGAGCCTTGTTCAGAGGCCCAGCTTAGGGCAGGATGTCAGGCTCAGCTGACTGATGCCCTTTCATTATTGCACTGCTTGCTACAGCTCCCACAGTAGTGCAACAGGGAAAGAGTGTCAAGCAGAGAGCATCCTGTCACTGCCACGTCGGGAGCCAAAGTGCAAAGTGAAGAGGAGGATTTCCTCTTCAACAGCCTGTGAACCAAACTGCTGCGCACACGTCATGAATTCACTTTGGGTTTCATATTGTTCTGCAACAAATTTAAATGGTCAGTTTCAGGCATTAACAGAGTGCCACATGCGTATTACACGAATGAGCATGAGAGGAGAAATGCACTTTTACATGAAAGTGAGGATCACGTAGAGCACATCTGAAATAAACAGCAGGTCATTTTCACGCGTGCGCTGACGCCTGTATCAGCAACAGGCCTCAGAACTTAGAACGGAGCGGCTCTGCCAGCGAGGCCCGCTGTCGGGAACACGGACGGCCTCGTTCTTAGCCGTTTCAAATGAGACAAATCAACACAGCAACGATTTCAGTAACAGATTTCAGCTCCACACAGCCTTTGATTGCCCTGATATTTAAAGTTTCAATTCACTCAAAAAATATAAACATTCCACTGACTTGTCTGTAGCAGCCGTAGCTTGATTTTTGTATTGCATCCACGCTAACACAATGGCACGGCGTTTCTGTGGAATTCTCCACAGTGAGGAATCTAATATCGGACTGTTTGAACGTCTTTGTGCCAGCTCTGTTCAACTCAAGAGGCAGACGTGTAATAGACCTCAGTCCTTGCCCAGTAGTTATGTACAAAAATATATGTAGGACTGTCTTCATTCATATTTCTAAAATTAGAAACAGCCCATCTCAGAGTGATGCTAAAAAGCTAATCCATGCTTTTATTACTTCTATTGTAATCCATTATCAGGTTGTCCTAAAGCTCCCTGAAAAGCCTTCAGCTTTCAGGCCCCTCTTCTGTGGAGCCAGCTCCCAATTTGGATTTGGACAGACTCCCTCTCTATTTTTAAGATTAAGCTTAAAACTTACCTTTTTGATCAAGATTATATTTAGGGCTGGCTCGGGTGACCCTGAACTCTCCCTTAGTTAAGCTGCAATAGGCCTAGGCTGCTGGGGGGTTCCCATGATGCACTGAGTGTTTCTTTTTCATTCACCTCTTTTCACTCTCTCTCTGTTTATACACCACTCTGCATTTAATCATTAGTTATTAATTTCTGGTTCTCTTCCACAGTGTGTCTTTTGTCCTGTCTCCCTCCCCTCACCCCCCATCCAGTGGCAGCAGATGGCTGCCCCTCCCTGAGCCTTCGTTCTGCCGGAGATTTCCTCCTGTTGAACTCCTCCATTTGGGGTAGGAACTCATCCCTGACATGGAGTGGGCACTCCACCCTTTTCTGGTTTAGAACCATGGCCTCAAACTTGGAGGCACTAATTCCCATCCCAGCAGCATCACACTCAGCTACAAACCACCCCTGTGCAAGCTGGAGGTCACCACCTGATGAACCCAACAGAACTACATCATCCATAAAAAGCAGAGATGAAATCCTGAGACTACTGAATCTGACAATCTTCACACATCAGCTGAGCTTAGAAATATTGTCCATAAATATTATGAACAGAATCTTTGCTGGCAATATGAACTGAGACCTTTCTATTGTTGCACGGGGACTAAAAACAACTAAAGTTAAACACACACACACACACACACACACACACAGTTTCAGCACACAAATTTGCCACATGCTATGCTCAGGGTATACTGGCACGTGACCGGAGCAGCATACAGTTGTTACTGTCCCGTCGGTGTCTCAGCTGCAAAGGTAACACCTTTTTCCAACAGATTTTCCAGCCGAGCGTTGGACAATCATATCAGCAGGTGGAGTTTTCCCTCACGCCTGGGTCATCGATGCTTGGATTAGGGCCTGCGATGTAGATGGGTGGCATGACAAGAGCATCTATCTGTCCCAAGTAGATCCGGTGATGTCTCAAACAGTCTGACTTCCAGTCTCAGAAGGCATCTGAGTTTTTCAGTCATTTTAAAAAATGACTGACAGCGTATCCCCACGTCTCTTGCAATATAAACTGATTAAATTGTTCAATTTAGTAAAACTGCATGAATGGAATTGGGTGTTTTTTACTGGGGTGCGCTGGGACTCCAAAACATTTGTACTTTTAAAAAATTACTAATCAATGCAGAAATAGAAAACAATAATGTGAGATAACCGACTGACAAAGTTATAAAACATTTAAATGAGAAAGTTTCTGTGGGATACGAGAAAAAAAACCCAAAAAAACTCTGGGGTCTTTACGGTCTCCAGCCAGCTGAATGAGGGTTATGACTGAGTCTACTGATGATATCAACACTCACAAAAAACAAGCAAATGTATTACACAGCAGGTAAACTGCTCTTTCACCCAACAGCAGTAACACTGACTTCAGTTATTGCAAAGTTACAATCCTGACAATCCTCACAAAGTGTACATCACACTGCATATTTAAAATAAGTGAGACCTGCAGCAGTGTGAAGGAATGAAATGAGCACCATCTGCACACTGACACACCAGAGTAACACACCAAGGACAGAGAGGAGGAAGACCATCCCTCAAAGCCAAGACCCTATAAGCAATATTGCACTACTCTGTTAACTCTAGTGAAAGCAGAGGCAATACTGATAGGGTCTTGTCTGCAAGGTAACATGGAGGATTCTTCTTAGAGAACTACTCTCAGTTTGAGGTGACAGAAGAGCATCCAACTTTGTGGTCATATTAAATGTTTGGAATAAAAGGCTAGATAATACAACAGGCCAATGCATTCTGCATCTTCATATTAAATTTAAATCTTCCTCAGTGAGTGCAAAACACAGAAATGGCACAAACAGATTATTATATTTTGGTTAAAAGATTGAATTACTCAGTGAACTATTAAAATTTAAGTAAGAAGGTAATTATCCATTTGTGAAGCAGCAGGGGAAAAGTTTCTGAATTTTGATTTTAATAACTTCGATGCCCCAAATTAAACAAAGAACAGCAAAGGTTTCACACTTCATTCTTATATTACATAATCATATACAATGTCAAATACCTCATAATGACACCATGGCCCATTAGGGTCTGGTTTAAAGAAAATGGCAGAGCTGTGTGTAATATTCAGAGAAAAAAAAAAAAAGCTGTGCTGCTTCCCTGCGGTGCCGTGACCTAAGCCAAATTAAACTTTACAATTGGATTTAGCAGTGAGGGAATCCTTGTGATTTTAGTTCTAGAATCACCACATTATTAGAAGCATCTGGACATTAAAGAGGCATTGCTGTCAATTTGGTCTTTTCAGGGGAAAACTACACAATTATTTGTATCAGGAGATACTTTGTGCATCAGAAACTTGAACCCAAATGCAAAGACAACCTCCTAAATAATGTGTGAAATTCCCTGTTTATTTCTGTGGTGTGATCAGGCCCAACCTTAATTTTTTTATTTATTTTAATGGAATTGTCCCCTTCCACATGTTTTTAAAGCCTATAAAAGCCCTAATAATACTGTAGAATATAATAGCATTGTTTTTGGATTTATTTTGAACCAAGAACTAGCTTCTCTCCATAGGCTCCCTGTTAAATCCAGAACTGAATTTAAAATCATCCTCACATGCAAGGCCTTGAATAATCAGGCCCCATCTTATCCTAAAGACCTCATAGTACTGTATCACCCCAATAGTGCACTTTGCTCTCAGACTGCTGGCTTACTTGTGGTTCCTAGGGGATTTAAAAGTAGAATGGGAGGCAGAGGCTTCTGCTTTCAGGCCCCTCTTCTGTGGAACCAGCTCCCAGTTTGGATTTGGGAGACTCTATTTTTAAAACCCCGTCGCAACCCCAACCAGTTGCGACAGATGGTTGCCCCTTCCTGAGCCTGGTTCTGCCAGAGGTTTCTTCCTGTTAAAAGGGAGTTTTTCTTTCCCACTGTCACCAAGTGGTTGTTCATAGGGGGTAATTTGATTTTCTGTAGGGTCTTTATCTTATAATATAAAGCAGGTGCTGTAGGTGTGATTTGGTGCAATATAAAAAAAACCCTGAATTTAAATTTAATTGAACTGATGAAGACATAAAAAGGCAAGTGTAAAAATAAATAACTGAATAAAAAAAAAGGTAAGGTATATAACTACAGAGAAATAGATTGTCAGGGTAAAGGACAAGTACAAACCTGTAGGTGTCCTTGCCCATCTCACACTGACATTGAGAGTGTAATAATACATTTTAAAGCCGTTTAGTGCTCAAAGCATTCCTTATCCCATAAAACATCGGTAAAGCTTTAAATTATATTCTTCCACAGTCATTTTACATTTTGTAAAGTTGTACCGCTGAACTTAAACCAATCATCAAACCACACAAAATGTATTTAACAATCTTGCCATTTTGAACCTGTCTGAAACTGTCATTCATCAGATGATCAGATTTACTTTTTAACATTTAGTTTCTTCTTTTTTTGTGGCGTTGAACTGAATATTTGTTGAGTTAGTTCACTAAACAAACCATATGATCTTTAAGACGTCACCTTGGGCTTTTGGAAATTGGAGTATTTTAGCCTTTCCACATCTGAACGAGTTCAAACACCTGCAATTTACTTAAATACAATACTCCAGTGTAGCTGATGTGACATTCTAGTTTTGACTTTTAATTTCCAAACTGACTCCTACTTGCAAGTTTACTAAGTTAATATTAATATGTTTAGGTGTTAAAACCACTCTCAAACATGAGTCCTTGAGTGCAGCTTTAATTTGTGAAAAAATATTTAATGGCTTCAACCTGATCAGATGAGAGCACCCTCTGAGACCTACTTTCAGGTAACTGCAAACAAAGAGCCTCTTCTCTTTGCACAATTTCTGGTGTACCTCACCTACCAGAAGCCCCATTAAGTTTTCTCTCATTCCTTTAATTTCATTACATAATTTTTAGTGGGGAGTAAAATTAAGAATTTATTGTTATTATTATTATTATTAGAGTTATCAGGCTAAATCTGGAATTTGAAGAGCTTGATGAAAATCAGCTGTGCAACTTTGATAAATGTTAAAATATTTCTTGGTTGGTTCTTTCGATTAGTTGTGTTCAAAAGGTTCTGTGAATGGTCCAGTAAAAAGCAAAACCCTGGTATCTGATATAAATTTAGTCAACGTCCTCTTCAAGATCATCTTCTCATGAATGTCAGGTTGGCTTTGATTGCTCACTGAGAGTCCTGTACCTCTGATGTTTGCAGGATCTCCTCCAGCGTGTCAAAACAGTGAGCATTGAATTCGGTTTTCATTTTGGGGAAGTAAAAGAATTTCCAGGGAGGAGTAGGGAAGGTGATGACCAAAGATTGTGTCAAAACACTACTTCATTGTCAATGTGCTTTGTGCTGGCACACAAACGTAGCACATGCCACAGTTCAGGTTGTTTTTGCTGAATGTCCTCCCTAAGAAACCTCAGGACATCACCGAAATATCACAAAGAACATTGTGTTCCCACTGCATTGACATTCTCACCCTGGGAGACAAACACCGATCTACTGCCTTTGGCTTTGGAAACTGAGGACTCTTCAAATGAAAACTGCAGAAAACTGCAGGGCCATACCTGGAGACTGAGCTCTAATCACCATTAAAGATGCGCCACATGAAAGTCGGGCCAGTTTAAAAGAAAAGTTGACATGTGCTCTGTTTGAGGTCCATGAAAAAATGGCAAACGCAGCGCTGTAAACGGTCATAAACTTCCAAAAACTAACAAACTTTCAGAGAATGATCTGAAAATATCATCTATGCCCAAAGTGATCCAGAGATGCATGAAATGATCATCTCATAGTGGATGGGGGGGGGGCACACCCATTTTTAATGGGCTTATTTCCAGCACTTTCTGAACACGCCTCATTTTGAAAGCAGCTCTTATGTTTAGTATTTAACCTTCCTAACCTTAGGCCTAGCAGTTCCATACAAACCTGAAATAGTCGTAACAAAAGCAATCTAAAATTTGTTTACATACATGCACAAGAAATTTATTTTTTCGCCCATATTAAAAAAAAAAAGAAGAAGAAGAAAGTGAAATTGAGAGGAAAGCATCACCATAGTAACCAAGAAATCAGAACTTTAAAAGTGGTGGAACCAAACTGTGGTCTCTAGGGTCCGTGTACAAAGTGTAATTCATTGGCAGTTGTATAATGAAAAATACCAGTTTTGGGGGTAATTCCTATTTTCATAAGCCAGTCTAAAACCTTCCACTTCCTGCCCCTGATGAACTCCTTTGTAGTTCTGGCTCATTATCTTGCTGCATGATAAAGAATATCCCAATCAGCTTGGATGCAGCTTTCTTTAAACTGACAAAATGTTTCTGTAGACCTCTTCATTCATCGCACTGCTGTCATCATGCATGACATGTAGATTAATGAGCCCATTCCAGAAAAAGCCATGCAAGCCCAATCCATGGCATTACCTCCACTGTTTCACAGAAGAGCTTGTGTATTTGGGATCATGAACAGATCCTTTCTTTCTCCAGACTTTAGCCTTCCCATCGCTTTGGTAAAGGTTCTGTTTTTTTGTCAGTATATAAAACTTTGTCCCAGAATTCCTGAGGCTTGTCTCTGTACTTCTTGGCAAATTCCAGCCTGGCCTTCCTCTTCTTCTTGCTAATCAGTGGTTTGAGGCCTCCGTAATTTTGTTTGTAAAGTCTTCTGCGAACAGCAGATTGTGACACCTTCACTCCTGGCCTCTGGAGGTTGTTGGCGATGTCACAGACAGGTGTTTTAGGGTCTTTCTTTCCAGCACTTACAATGTTTCATTCATCAGCTGCTGTTGTTTTCCTTGGTCTAGCTGCAGACATCTGTTACTTAGTACACCAGTGACGACTTTCTTCTTCAGGACATTCCAAATGGCTGTACTGGTTATGGCCAATGTTTGTGCAATGGCTCTGATTGATTTTTCCATCTTCTCTCAGCTTCACAATTGCATATTTTTCACCCACAGATAGCTCTCTGGTTTTCATGTTGGTTACTCCTCTAACTATAAATACACAGGCAGGCCCAAATCTGAAACCAAGTATAGATATTCAGCACTTCTTATTGTTAGAATAATCAATGTAACAGCACACACCTGGGCAACAAAACAACTGTTTGAATACTTTTGCAGTGGGTGGGTTCAGACAAGAGATGCTGTCTTCTGAATTGGGTCTCACATCCAGAGTGTCAGGATCTGGGCTGGCTGTGGTGGCTTTGTGTTCATATTTCCTTTTTAAGGTGGATGAGTGGGCTGGCTGGGCACCCTCTCCGCCTTCTGGGACAGAGCTGTGTCATCTCACACACCTGGCAGTCATTTTGTCATCCAGGGGCAGCCTATTTAGGCTTGACTGTGGCTCTTGGACAGATTATCCCATCACCTTTTGTGGTAAAGTGACTCTTTTATTGTGCTCTATGAATGTACTTACCTCCTGAGTAACCCTCATTTATCGCTGTTCCCTCCAAAGTTGTGTGTGAAGGATCTTGTCTCGCACCCGCATGTTCCCGTTCCCTCCTGTGATTAACCTGCTCAACAGTTCTGCCTCGTGGATTCGCCAGCTCACATCCGCTCAGCCACACCAACTGGATAAAAGTCATCTTCAGACTGCCACCTGCCTTAGTTTACCTGCCACTGTAAATAAACTCGTGTTCACTAAGTCAGTTGTTTTGTCTGCTTCTTGGGTCAGGTGAAAAAGCTCAACCACAGCACAGATGTAAATGCCTGTAAATAAAAGCTGAAATGTTGATCTTTTGTGTCATATTCATCTTTAAAAACTCAAATCTTTTCAGTCTACAACAAAAATAAAGAGATTGGCCTCACTGTGTAGAACACATTGAATCAACTAAGGGATTAACCAGAAAACAAATAATAATAAAGGAGTGAATTAAAGTTTGATGCTCTGATGCGGTTGCTATAAATTGTCATGTCCACATGAATACTTCGATAAATTAAGTACAGACAATGTAAATCTCTTGTGTCCTGGTATTAATTCACACCACTTGTTGAAATAATTTTTTTGCTATAAATGAAGAGCCAAAACAAGCATTGATGGACCCAAAGAGCTGACTGGCTAACCTGGAATCTCTGCCACAATGCCAACATGCATCAGACACAGGTAGGAAAGTTTGATTTTCTTTGTAAAAAGTTCCCAAATTTTAAAAGTGAAACAGTTATGTGTTTAAAGTAGTAAAAAAAAAAAAGTTTTTTAAAATTAAAATAATAATAATAACAACTGACAATATTCATTCCACTCCAGCAGCCACACCCATGGATGCTGTGAGAAAATTATAGTTGAATTGTGTCCACTATTTTCACAAGTTGTTCATTTATGCGGTTTGGATGACAAACTGCCCCTCGATGAATTACCAACTTACGGTGAAGAGTGACTCCAGGGGCTGTGTTGTTAGGGGTCTCTGCCCCTGGTAGGCTCTCTCAAGGCAGTGGTCCTACTTGAGGAGCCTGGACAAAGGGTGATTCAGACAACGCCATGAAAAATTTTAAATTTTAAAATCATGGGACGAGTTTACCCTGCCTAGGATAGGGTTACCAGGGCCCCAGCCTGGAGCCAGGCCTGACAAGGGAGCTCGAGGGAGAGCGCCTGGTGGCTGGGCCTTAGCCTATGGAGGAGCCCAGCCGGGCAAAGAGGCCACATGCACCCAACCCCTTGATCTAAACCTGAATAGTTTTCTGTTATTGGGCTTCTGTGCTTATCACATTTTATCCATAATGAACACTATATTCAAACATAAGGGTGTTCATAAGTGCACGTGGCACCATCACCCAGGTCGAGGTTGCAGTTCGATGATCGATTTTGTAATTGTATCATCAGATCTGTGGCTATATGTTCTGGACACTTGGGTGTAGAGAGGTGCTGAGCTGTCAACTGATCACTACCTAGTGGTGAGTTGGATCTGGTGGTGGGAGAGGATGCTGGACAGGCCTGGCACACCTAAACATATAGTGAGGGTGCACTGGGAACATCTGGCAGAGACCCTGGTCTGTCAGATCTTCATCTCCCACCCCCAGCAGAACCTGGACAACATTCTGAGGGAGGCTGGGGACATCGGGTCCAAATGGACCATCTTCCACATTTCCATTGTTGAGGTAGCTGCGCAGAGATATGGCTGCTAGGTGGTTCGTGCCCACTGTGGGAGTAATTCCTGACCCAGATGGTGGACACAGGAAGCAAACGGAGCCATCAAGCTGAAGGAGTCGTCCTATCAGGCTTGGTTGGCTTGTGGAACTCCAGAGGCAGCTACTACTCACTGACACTACTCAGATGGGGTGCTGCTGACTTCAACTGAGGATATACAGGGCCCTCCATAATATCTGGGACAAAGACACAATTTTAGTAGTTTTGCTTCTGTACAGTAGATTGTAAATCAAACAATATATGTGATTGAAGTGCAGACTTTAAGCTTTAATTCGAGGAATTTGCTTTCCATTAACCGTTTAAGAATTACTGCCATTTTTACCCATCCATTTTTATATAGTGTCCAATTTCAGATTTTAAAAATTAATGGGACAATTGACTGACAAACAGTTTCAAGGCCTGGTGAGGTCCGCTCCCTTGGATTTTATAACAAACAAAACTGATATAATAGCTGATGTTGACTCAAAATGCTCAATTTTTATTTTATAGTCTTTCACTATAAACTTAATGTAATTTTAAATAGGATGCTATCATTAGGCTAAGAAACCCAAACAAACCAATCGGAGATATAGCAAAAACTTTAGAAGTGGCCAAATCAACAATCTGGTACATTTGTAAAAAGAATGAATGCACCGGCCAGAGTAGCAACACCAAAAGGCCTGAAAGGCCACAGAAGCTAACTAAAGTGCATGATAACACAATTATTTAAATTATTAAGAAAAATAACGTCACAACATCTAACCAAGACAATACTTTTGATCTGGGATTGTTAAAGTTTACAATCAAGAGACACCGTCATGAATGGAAATACAGGGGGTTTACAACAAAGTCCAAACCACTGATTACACTCAAAACCAGGAAGGCCAGATTAGATGTGGCCAGAAAACATCTTCGATGAAGCCAGGATTAACCCATACCAGAATGATGGTAAGAGAAATGTAGAGAGAAGGAAAGTAGCAGCTCATAATAGAAAGGATACCACATGTCTAACATGGTGGAGGCAGCATTATGGCATGGCCGTGTATGACTGCCAGTGGAACTGGGTCACTAGTGTTTATTGATGATGTGACTGCTGATGGAAACAGGAGGATAAATTCTTAAGTGTACATCACCATACTCATTTCTCAGTTTCAGCCAAATGCTGCAAAACCTATTAAACAGTGCTTCACAGTGCAAATGAATAATGAGCCAAAGCATACTGCAAGGTAAAAAGATGGGATAGGTTTCAATAAACAAGTCAGTCACCTGAGCTCAACTCAACAGAGCATGCCTTACGATTATTCATTAAAGAAATTATTTTTTTAAAATTAAGACAAAGACTCACAGACAAGGAGCAACTGAAGGCAGCTGCAGTAAATGTCTCGCAGAGTAACTCAAGGAAGGAAGCATGTGGTGATTTTAGACTTTAAGCAGGCATTTTGGCTGCAAAGGCTTTTCATCCAAGTGTTAAAAGAGTCTTTATATTTAAATTTGTGTTACTTTGTCCCATTAATTTTGAAAATCTAAAAATAGGGCAGTGAACGTAAAAATGTCTTTAATTCTTAAACAGTTCATGCTAAATTTTAGAGGACTCTGTGGTCAGGCACCAGAAGGAATACTTTAAGGAACTCCTCAATCCCACTGACATACCGTCCATAGAGGAAGCAGACTCTGTGGACAAAAGGAATAACTCGCCCATTACTGAGACCAGGTCACTGAGGTAGTTTAAACAACTTCTTGGTGGCAGGGCCCCTGGAGTGGATGAGATTTGCCCTGAGTTACTTAAAGCCCTGTATGTTATAGGGCTGGTTTGGTTAACACACCTCTGTAACATCATGTTGGGGGGTGCATCTGGATTTGCAGACTGCAGTAGTGGTTCCAAATTTTAAGAAGGGGGACGTGAGGGTACACTCCAATTACGGGGAAATCACACTGCTCAGTCTCCCTGGTAAGGTCTACAACAGGTTATTGGAGAGAAGAGTCCGTCTGTTAGTCAATCCTCGGATTCAGGAGGAGAATTGTGGTTTTTGTCCTGATAGCCGAATGTTGGATCAGCTCTTTATCCCTTGGCAGGTCCAGCTTTCTCTGAAGGGTCACTGGCATCTCCTAGGTGAGATGTAACCAGGGGTAGACCCAGGATAAAGATTACATTATGTGGCCTACCACTTTGTGGCTGAGCTGCCATCGCTTCCACTTTGTTATAATACCACTATCAGGTGGCAGCGGAATCTTTAGTGGTGAGGAAATTTCACGACTGGATTTGTTGTACAGGTGGCATCCTATCACGGTGCCACACTGGAATTCACTGGGCTCCTGAGAGCGACAGCCTTTCACAAATGTTTGCAGAGGCAGTCTGCATGCCTAGGTGCTTGGATTTATACACCTGTAGCCACAGAAGTGATTGGGACACTTGAATTTAATGATTTTGAGGGGAGTCCAAATACTTTCAGCAATATAGTGCACATCTGCATTAGCACCAGCAGGACCATGAAACTAAAAAATGCTCTCAACTGACATTTCTCATTACACAACTTCAACTGCAAACAAATTAAACTTTTTACATGCACCTTCTGGTGTGTACATTTTTTCCACCATTCTTAAGTGGAAAACATTAATTTTGTGAATCATGTATCAGCAGCATATGAGGCTGCATTGCTATATTTCAGTGTCCCTGGGAGTAGACGCATTATCTTTGTACTGAGTACAGTAGAAAATAGCTGAAAGCTCTCCATGTTAACTAAAGAACCAATTCTTTAAAATTAGAAAAAAAGGAACATTGGAAACTATGGACTGGACTAAGACTGGTTCTTATATAGTGCTTTTCTACTCTACTTGAGCACTCAAAGCGCTTATACAGCATGGCTATGCTCATTCACTCTACATCATGTGTGAGCCCGAGCACTTTTCTACACCTAAGGGCTTTCCATCTAACATCCGCACTCCGACAAACACATCGGAGAGCAACTTGGGGTTCAGCACCTGACATGCTGACTTGAGTAGCCGAGGATCGAACCACCAACCTTCCAATTAGTAGATGACCTGCTCTGCCTCCTGAGCTACTGCCAGCTATGTCAACTTAATTTCCTAATTTAATTTTTTTTTTAATACAACCAAGTTTATATAACTTTATTAACTTAACTGTAGATTCACATTCAGAAATTTTGAGGGGATTTTGAACTATTG
>JAMQGT020006010.1:0-12075 GCA_024447675.2 Pterophyllum scalare
GTTACGTATTGCTCGGTTGAGGCTGCAGAAAGTGATGTGGAAAATTTAACACTGTTCATGTGACTTTTTACACAAAAGTGACCGTCGTCCTCATTCAGACACGAAACAAAGGCGTGTGTGTCTGAAGTGGCTTTTATTCAAATACTGTACTTAATCATGGGGGTATTTTAACTTCATGTAGACTTTATCTTAGTATTTCTCTGCTGCTCATAGAAAAAAATGTTACCTTACTTTTTGATGGATGGATGGATGGATGGCTATAAAACATATTTATGTTTGACACTTTTTTGACAGTTTTTCTATAATTACCAAAGTCAGCCCATTGTTTATACAAGATTAAACATCTTTGTGTATACAAAGCCACCAAGAATTACTACTGCGGCCTGTCACAGCTCCACAGAGACTTTATTTCGTTTTCACTCAGCTTGTAAGTTTGGGTTCACTCACACTGCTCCAATCAACCCTGTCTGCAAGTTGTTGTTTCCAGAGAAAAGCATTTCTAACACCCGCGGTGCATGACCTTCTCAGCAGCACAAAGTAAATGTACACAAAGCCAAAGAGGCCAGTAGTTTTATCCAGAGTTAGCTGATGGTGAAGTGGCAGTGTGGCTCCAACAAACTACTGCATATCTGACAAAAGTTGTATAAAGACGTTCTGAACAGGTTCACTGCAAGTCTGAAAATGGAAAAATAAATAAATAAATAAATAAAGGATGTGCAGCTTGAAAGAGTTGAGCGTACCAGATCTTCTCACCTCTCCTGGAGGAAAGCAGCTTAAGGCTGTACTAGTCAAACCAGGCATGGTTATAGAGTTGATTTCCAACTCGGTGACCTACCTATCTACAGTAGGGTGTCATAGTTAATAATGCAACCAGAAAGTTTAGAACAATGAAGACTGATCCCTCAGACTTGACATTGTGATAGGATTATGGTTTATAGTTTCTAATTTATAAAACACTATGACTAAAGTAATAGTATTAAAGTAAATGTCTGACACACAGGAAACCTGTGTTTAATGAAGATATGAAATGTGTGGCATTGCTTTGTTCTGCTTCCTCAGGCATATCTTAACATAAGTAGTTCAGCCTTTTCCTTCATTCCTGTACTTTACTGACCCCTCCGCCTGTCTCTGTTTCCCTCTCACACTTGAAAATCAACTATGTGAACCACTAGTTTGAAAAGAGAACATTGCATGAAAGATACTATACACTGGGGGAAATAACTATTTGATCTCCTGCTGAATTTTTAAGTTTGCTCACAAACAAAAAATGAACAGTCTCTAATTTTTATGGTAGTTTAATTTAATGGAGAGAGAAAATATATCAATCAAAATTCCAGAAAAAAAAAACACATTACAGAAAAGTTTTAAACTGATTTCCATGTCATTGAGTAAAAATAAGTATTTGATCCCCTACAGCCCAGCTGTGCGCTCATGTGGCACAGATTTCAATCAATCAATCAATCGAATCAATCAGTTACAGATATTACTGGTCTCAGCTCGTTATGTGTATAAAGCGCACCTGTCCACAGATGCATTTCCTTCCATTTCCATCCTTCTCCACCACCATGGGGAAGACCAAAGAGCTGTCATTGGATGTCAGGGACAAGATTGTAGACTGCACAAGGCTGAAATGGCCTACAAGACAATCAGCAAGAAGCTTAGTGAGAAGGTGACAATTCCTGGTGCAATTATTTGGAAATCAAAGCAATACAAAATGACCATCAATCGCCTTCAGTCTGGAGCTCCATGCAAGATCTTGCCTCATTGGGTGAGGATGATCACGAGAAAGGTGGTGGATCAGTCCAAACCTACTTGGAAGAAGCTTGTTAATGATCTGAAGCCATAATGGATTGAAATCACGCAGCACCCACAAGGTCACCCTGCTCAAGAAGGCACATGCACAGGCCCATCTTTAATTTGCCAGTGAACATATGAATGATTCAGAGAAGGCTTGGTGCTGTGATCAGATGAAACCAAAATTGAATTCTTTGGCATCAACTCGACCGTGTTTGGAGGAAGAATAATGCTGAGTATGACTGAAAGGACACCATCTCCTCACTCAAACACGGAGGTGAAATCAAAAATCTTGGACAGGAGCCTCCTTTCCTCGGCCTGAACACTGAAGATAGGTCATGGATGGGTCTTCCAGCATGACAGAGTCCAAAAAAATAGCACCAAGGCAATAAAGGAGAGGCTAAAGAAGAAGCACATTACAGTCATGGAGCGGCTTAGCCAGTCTCCAAACCTCAGTCCCAGAAAATCTGTGGAGGGAGCTGAAGCTTTGAGTTGCAAAGCGGCAGCAAAGAAACCTAAAAGATTAGGAGAGTTTCTGTTGAGAGGAGAGGCTCAAAATCCCTCCTGAGATGTGTGCAAACCTGGTGACCAACTACAAGAAACGTCTTACTGCTGTGCTTGCAAACAAGTGTTTTCCACCAAATACTAAGTCTAAACTTAGTATTTGTTACTAAACTTTTTTCGATCGATGGCATACAAATCCATTTATAACTTTTGTGTGTTTTTTCTGGATTTTTGACTGATAGTTCTCTCTCTCCAATTAAAATGAAACTACCATAAAAATTAGAGACAGTTCATTTCTTTGTAAGTGAGCAAACTTTCAATTTCAATTCAACAGGGGATCAAATAATTGTTTGCCCTATTGTACATCAATATTTATAAATACTTTTGTACACGAGGCACACCAAAGGGCAACCCAAAATTTTCAGGATGCATCTGTATTATTGTGATGTGCAAGAAAGTGATCACTTTCCTCCTTATTAACCTCCTTGCTGTTAGTCAGGGTCTTTGATGTGCTATGCTCTTGTAATTCCACTGGTATTCCCTTTGAAAAAAAGTTTCTTAAAGGATTATTTTTGGGTAATTGAGTGCATACAAAGTACTTCAACTAAATTAGCCAATCATTCAGATCTTTTTATATAGGTGTATAATACAACGATAATGTGGGGTTGTTTCAAAACCCCAGTGCACCCCTGGACTTACATCCTGGCCGGGCAATTTGGAAGCAACAACTGGACACCTCCATTTTATAAAAAGGTGCACTCATGCACAGTTATTCTTTACAATCTCCTAAGTACACACACACACAGAGACACACACACACAGGGACACACACACAAATAACAGGAACAATCCACGGGAATATTGTAAAGTTGACATCAAAGGATTACAACATCAAGGATTGAATTGACAAAAGAAGATAATTGTAGACTTAGTCCATTCATACAGTTTAGTTTTTTCAGGGAGTTTAGTTGTTAAAAATCAGTTTCTCTACTGACCGTACACACACACAGTTCATCAGCATTATGGTGACATGAAAAAAAAAAAAGAATCACACACTCATGTGTTGCATATCGCAGTCCATGGCAGGCACTCGCAGGCAGTTTGCATCAAGTTTCAGCGGTGCAAAGACATCCAGCTCCTGCATTTGGAGATGCCAGGGATAGTTGGCGGGGCAGCACTTGTCGTCCCCTTGTGAATGGTTTCTTCTGGTTGCATCATTGCCAGTCTTTGCACTCTATGAGAGACCCTAAAACATGCAAACATATACAAAGGCTGCCAAGCCGATGCCTCGGTAAGACAAAGACAAGTGAGAACAAAACAAAAACAGATCTTCTCAATGATGTTCACGGGTGCTTTCTAAACACAGCCTAATTGTCCTCCTTTTTATAAGTTCTGTCTTTTCCACTAAGGAGTGAAGTTTTTTTTTTTTCCTCCACATTCACTAAAACCGTTATTTATATTCACGGCACGTCATCTTGATAGTACGCTTAATTCAAATTGTCATGCAGAGATCTAAACAAATCAGAGCAGAAATACAATTTAGTCAGAGCCAAAAAGAACAGTGATGGGAGCAGTTTGTATTTCACACACAGAGACAAATAGATCCACCACTACAGGCAATATTTAAACATTTTACCGCATGGGCAAGAGGTGGGGACAAAGGGAAAGAAAATGAAGAGGTAAAAGGATGCAAACAGGAACAGGGAGATCGATGGAAGGGGAAAGTAAGAACCAGAGAGAAGCAAGGGCGAGGTGAAGAGAAGAGGAGTGGGAAGGGAGGGGGGGAGAATTGAGTTTATTTCCACTGGCTGTGCCTCCCTCCCATTTGAGACGGGGTGGAGACAAATAGACAGGGAGGCGTTTGAAGTCAGGACGGTCTTTTCTTCACTGAGAGCCCATATCTGATGGCAAGGAGAAGGAATGGATGGGGGAGGGATGGGGGCGTTGAGGTGCACAGGGAGACTGAGGAACAAGAGAGTAACAGGGTTGTTAATATTAAATGGATAAAATGAGAAATGGAGGAGCTGAGCAGAGGAAAAACAAGAAGTGATAACAAAGAGCGTGAAAAGAGAAGGTGAAAGGGAGATGAGGCGAAAAGATGGGAATTTTTCTAACAGAACCTACGGAGACTGCAATTTGGCAGGGAGAAGCCCGAGATAGAGATGCTTTCCATATTCCAGGAGGCACTCCGAGCCCCTCTGCCACAGCCTGATTGAATTTTAAATTCTGTCACAATGTATGGTTTATTAGCCTATATATATATATATATATATATATATATATATATAATAAAAGCATTAGAATTGCTGCCTGTCTGCAGAGATTTTAGCTTAGCACTTCAGGATTGGCAAGCAATCACAGGGCTGTTGAAAATTGTTACAATTAAACATATTAATAGGGCTCAGATTACACTACTATCCACATAATCACATTGCTTACAGCGCTTATCTGGTGTGATGGCTTTCTGTGAAACTGCTCTCCACCTCAGCTGATATTACCCAGCCCCGCATGAGGAGCTAATCTTTTGTCATTACACTATCACACAATATCTGTTGCTGCTGCTAAAGTCAATAAAAACCAATTAGGCATCCTTTAGAGAGAAGCTTTTTCTTCTGTATGCATGCGTAGTGTGCCATGGTGTGTACAAGGTGCAGACTTTGTTTGTGTAGTCTATCTCCAGTAGAGATATGAGTCGAGTGGCAGCAGGGAGCTTTGAGAGAAAGCAGAGAGCTGCAAAGAAAACCGATTTCTCCTTCACTACCAAGTTCAAGAGGCCTAATCAGTTTACTGACTGTTAGTCTTTTATACTGTAATTCTATTGTATATTACAGTAGGGTATTCTTAGTAGCTTGTAGTGCATTGAGTTTAAAACCACATAGCAGTTTCATATGCTATGCTGTGGTGTTCTGTACTGTTGTTGGAGCTATGTTGAATAATTTTTTACCTTAGCTATGGGAAAATATGAAAGAACTATACTGGCTTTTACTGTGATCTATACAACACTAAAACAGACTCTATATTAGATCATAAGCTTCTATTCCAGTGTTCATTCACAGCTACAGTAGTGGCCACCCAAGGATGTATGGCAAGTCATTTTAGCATATTTATTGTTTGATCCATCTGAAAAAAGGCACCATCCACAATCGACATACTAGCGGACAAATTCATCACTCATACTTTAAGGCTGCTCACTTGCTATCTGCGGCTCTTCTTATCTAGTGTTTCCCCCGTGGCTGGCTTGTTGGCCAGGTGGCTGTGGCGGTGGTGCTTGATATTAGCTGTTTCTTTGTATTCCATGCTGCTGCTGCTGCTGGCAATGACGCTCCTGCTCTGGAAATTCACTACAAGCTGGAGGGCCACGTTATAAAGAGCCAGTAAAGAATTAGTTATTAATTACTCCATCTGCCCACTTACAAGTGCTTTAACAAGTACGATAATTATCTGCATTTACCAGTTATTAAGTTTATTATTACAATATCTTAACAGAAAATAATTACTATATAAAACTTAATTCACTATCAATTTACTATTTATTACAATGCTTATTATAAAGTGTTAGACTACATTACACTAGACTATACTGTACTTCACTGGGCTCTGCATTATACCATACTATACTAATATGATATGTTGCGGTGTGCTATACTTGCTTTATTTTATGCTCTCCTAAACTTACCTATGGATGTTGTCCCAATATTTTGTCATGTGATAAATGAGCATATTTTATGTTTAAAATGCCGTGCAACACTCTAAACATTTAGATGGTTAGTCCGCTTCTGCATGGCATATCAAATCACAAGAACCAATCACAAGCCTCCAGCTGTGACTCGCTCTATTTGGTCACACAGTCTATCCATGAGCCCCGCTTCCTGCTGCCTGGTAGGCCAGTGGCTTCTCACTGATGAACTGTGGGAGAGAGCTGCAGCAGGGGTGGGCTGTTTCCAGTACAACAGGAACAAGAAGACAGACGTGTTGAGAACAGCATCCGTGTGCTCTTTCTAAAGAAAGAAGCAAACGTGTCAGATAAAAAAGTACAAGTCCATGCAGAGCTTTGAAGGCCAAATGCAGTCAGCTCTACTTATCATACCGGTGCTGACAGTAGCAACGAGCTAATGGGCTCATCTGCGAAGCATATTGACAGCGCAGCTCGCCTCAGTTCTGTGCCAGACTAGTCAAAGGCAGAATTGTGCTTTATTAGAGGTGAGATGTGACAGTTTCAGCACTGCAGTCTTACATTTCCATGTTGCCTTACTTATCTAAAGACCCAACAAAAAAAAGTAAACTTCAGCGTTCACAGAATTATTTTGTACCCTTATGGCGCCGAAAAGAAGCTTTTTCTCTGCCTCAGATCTGAATTTTGTACATTGTTAGGATGATGGATGCTGGAGAACAAAGGTAGAAGCTACAGATCTTTGGTTTGCGATTCAAAAGGATTACCGAGACGGGATCTTGCTTGTTTGGAATGTAAACAACAATTTATAATTGCCAAGCTGTCAATAAAGCTGCTGAGAAAGGCAGCCATTTGTGCTACAACTATGGCAGACTTGCATAAAAAAAAAAAATCCTTGTTGGCTCGGTTTCTTTCTTATTTAAATGTAAGAGTTATGTGGTTATGCACTGATGCTTGTGCTGAATAGCCTCTTACAGCCCCTGTGACCCTGAAAGAAGCACTATCTTGCTGTATTCAGACCATCCTTTGTGCTTTGTGTTTCACAAATGCATTTATTTTATTATAGCCTGAAAACTGAAAGCAGCTCGGCACTGATCTTCACATAAAACTCATTTTCATTCCCTCTTCAGACCCATCAAAAGGTTATTTATTTACAGGCAACCTCCGGCTGCTCCAAATGCCAGCATATGACTGAGGTCCTGACATTTCGTCAAGCAAAACCAAAAATTCACTTATCAAATCAAAATACAGAGCAAATTTCACAAACTGCTTCCTCGAATGCCGGCATTGTTTATGAACCAGTCATACATTTAACAAGCCAGCAGGGATCTTCACAGGATTACGTGATAAGACTACTCAAGTTATTCATTATCTTCCCAGTCTTATTCCACGATGAAAAAAAAAAAATTACGAATTATGGTAACAAGCTAGAACTGTTTTTTTTTCTCAGTGCACCCAAGGTTGCATCGCAAATTAATGTTTGGAGAACTGTGGGTGTGATCCCTGTGGGGAGGATGAACCACTTCTTTTCAAGCAGTCATCTCCTGTGTTGTTTTGTTATCTGCGCTAATCAGTTGTCCACTGTCAGCCACTGAGATCTCTGTTGTGCTCGTTGTAAATGCAAATCTGATGTGCTGTGTGAGTATTGTGTTGGTGGGCGCTTGATACCTTCTATCAACTGGAGGCCCCAAAGGATATAAAAGGCAAACACAGTGCAGACGGCGCTCTGATCAGACTTTATGCGACTTTCCTAATGTTTTGGAATCTGTCAACTTTTATATGAAGACACACACCCACATGCTTTCTTCAGCTAGTTAGAGACCCCTGCACACAAATGCTTGGTTTGATGGTAAGGCCTTTTTTCTTTTTAGACGTAGCATACAGAGCACTGAGCACAGATATACAGAATAGTTTTAAATATTATGCGGAGCGCTGTGCCTCAGTGAAAAGAAACGAAAAGGAACCATAACAATGCAAGTTTGCCGAAAGCTTTGAAGTATCCGATATGAAAAGGGAAAGGAAGCAGGAAGGAAGTCTAATACTATGTTTAATGTAAGTTTCACGCATGCACCTGTTTTCTTCCTCCCCTTTCTCTCTCCTCCTATCTGCCTGCCTCCTCATCTCGGGCTTTCAGCGGCTGTCAGCAGAACCACTTCTCTGCGTCTATCTGTTGCACAAGCTTAGCATTTATAATCCTGCTCCCATATGAGCGTCGAGGCAACAATTAATGTGCGAGTGGAACGCAAACTTATTTCAGGAGCACACACACACACACACATATTCCGGAGACGTCCACATAGAAAAGCGATGAGCAAATTATTTTTATTTTTTTCTGTGTCAACAAATAAATGATTAAATTAGAAATATATGAAGCAGAAATGTTCCCTTTGGAGGGTAGGGTAACTATTAATGCATTCCCCTTAAACGTCTTCACGATTAGGAAGACAGCAGATCAGTAGATCCTTGGTGACCCAGCTGACTGCTTGAATGTGGATTATTCTGTGGTTGTCGGGGGCAGCGGGCTCTCCACTGATGAGGACAGTCTTATTTCTTTGTTTATATGCAACAACGGAGCCATGAGCGCTTCACTGCAATTGTGAGCAGTTTGCTCTATGAAAATTTTTTTTTATGAAAGTGGTATCTCCCTCTCTTCTTTTTCTAAGAGACTTCTGCAGTGTCATTCATTGTGGAACTTCTATTGCCTTGATAAGCAGTTGAGTTGAAAGAGACTACAAGCCTCAGCAGTGTAGTGGAGCAGTGGCATATTCTACCAATGAAATCCTTTTGTTTTAATAATATAAAATGAGGGGGAATAATTATTTGTTTCCCTGCTGAATTTGTAAGTTTGCTCACTTAGAAGGGCATGAACAGTCTCTAATTTTTAATGCGGGAGACAGAATATCAACCAAAGATTCAGGAAAAACACATTACATAAAAGTTATGAATTGATTTGCATGTCGTTGTGTGAAATCCCACACAATGAGCCAGAATTCTGATTTACTGATTGATTCCCAATCAATCAATAAATCAATTACAGATACTCCCGAACTCAACTTGTTATGTGTATAAAGTGCACCTGCCCACAGAGTCAACTTCTTCCATTCCAACCTCTCCACCAGGTGACAACTGTTGGTGCAATTATTTGGAAACCTGCTGACCAACTACTAGAAACGTCTTACCGCTGTGCTCGCCAGCAGGGGTTTCGCCACCGAGTACTAAGTCATGTTTTGCTTGAAAATCAAATACATATTTCACTCAATGACATGCAAATCAGTGTATAACTTTTATATTGTGTGTTTCTCCTGGATTTTTGGTTGGTATTCTGTCTCTCTCCATTAAAATGAAACTACCATAAAAATTAGAGGCTGTTCATTTCTTTATGAGCAAATTTACAAATTTAGCAGGGGATCAAATAAAATTAAAAAAATAATATAAAAAAATAATTCCCCCTCAGTATAGTTTCAAGACCTAAAATTAAAAAATGATAATGATTCATTTATTAATGAGGTTGCATACTAAAGGATGTAATGTAATTGTGGAGCTGCTAATGTTTACTTAAGTCAATCTGGTGTGGAGAATCCTGTAATGCTCAGATAACTAGTGTTTTGGAAACACATCAGATTAATGTTCACGATCTAATCATGATCAGGTGATCAGACCTGCAGCAAAAAGACATTTTTCTTATGTTATTCTTCTTCTTGTTATTCTGAAAAAGTGAGAAATGAACCAGAACAGTGGTTTTGTTCAATTGTTGCGCCCCTAGAACTGTTTTTTAATTTTTTTCTTGTGCTGCAGTGTCACAAATGGCCACTGGGTCCAACTCTTTTTATTCTTACACCAATGTCATTTTTATAGAAAAAGCCTATATTTTTCTCTCCTTTCAAAGAGAATATTCAAATAAATAAAGCAAAATATTCTGTAGAGCTCAGAAGAACTGCAGTGTAAAACAACAATTTCTTACACATTACAAGTACATCACAATCACTTGATTATCTGTTGGCAATATTGATGACAGCAGCATTAACAGTGAGCTAATATTGTAGCAGCAAAGTAATCATTTAGGCTTAATCTTTCAACTTGTTGGTTTAACCTTGATCCTGAGATTCTTAAACAAACGGCTTAAATTCATACAGGAATATGGATGGAAGCTTGTTTCTGCCACTTAAAAAAAAAAAATTGCCAACCGTAACTCAAAATTTCAAGGAAATAACCCAGAATTTCAACTTAGTAACTTGAAATTTTGAGAAAACAACTCAAAATTTTGAGAAAATAAAAATAATTTTGAGTTAATACGTCAAAATTTTGAGTTAATACATCAACATTTTGAGTTACGAAGTCCAAATTTTGAGTTACATATCTTAAATTTTCACATTAATAACTCAAAATTTCACCAATCAGGAAGCTCCATGATCTGAACATTATTTCCTTGTTAACCTGTAGGTATCAGCTGTCCAACAGATCAACATGAAAACATTGATTACTTACCTTTTATGCAGCTGTTTATTGCTAAAAGACATTTTCACCGTTGACGGTCAAAAAGATGCCAAAAATTTGTTCACGTTCACTAGAAACCGTTAGCTCACTGATACTGTCGCTACCGCATGTTGAGTGTGCATGCGCTGGCGGCATCTGCGTCCGGGTAACAAGGAAATGAGCTCTTTCTCTGAGTTTCCTGATTGGCAGGGCTAAGCCGAAATTTCGAGTTAATAACACGAAAATTTGAGATTTTGAGATACGGATGGTGATTTTTATTTATTTTATTTTTTTATTAGTGGCGGAAACAAGCCTCCATAAATATGTGTCTCTAGGCAAGGAGCACAATCATGGCATGCTTTGAGCAGGTTGTTGCTGTTGTTCGTATCCTCCAAGCTCCCTTTGAAGGAGATGCCCAAATATTTTTCAACTTTATATGATAGGGGAATGGTACACAGTCCTGCTGAAAGCCATCTAATCTAAGCCTGTAGATTTCACAGTAATTAACAACCTGCAGACATCTCATCAGCCAGCAGTGGTCTCTTTGTCATGTTTGTTTTGTTGTTTTGTTTTTCTCAGTAGAGCATGGATTTGAATGTTTTCAAAGTCACCTCAGTCTATTTTTAAATTTGCAATTAAGACATATCTTGTTTATGAGTAAGTCTGAATGTCGTATGTCTTACAATATACTTCACAATGTGGACAGGCTCATATGGCTAACTGAAGCACCATGTTAGCAAGTCACTAAGCCTTTTAAACCTTTTAGTCCGTGAACTACTGAACTCTGATTTGTATTTATCGTTACAAGATTTTGATGGGAATCTGAAAAGCAGTTCACTGCCTTCCTGTAAGACACACACAGGCTATAGTATGAGCAGAGGCAGTGATCCAGCAGGTCATATACTACAGACAGTCGGGCTACTGTAAGCTCCTTGCTTTGCTGCAAGCTCCATACATTACATCCACAGCGCCTAACCCCTGCTGCCCTTTAGTGAGCAGCATAATTGAACACTGATTGAACACTTCATACTCAGCAGCACTGCGTTCATTTTAAGCTCACAGGTTATTTAAACACAAACATTTAAAAAGAAATGACTTACAAAAGAAAGTTAAAAAGTGGCCAGCATTAAACACTTCAGTTGAGTTTCTGTTAGCTCTGCACTCTCCTGATTCTTTGACTCATGACTTCTGCCAGAAAATCCAAACAACAGCTTAAAAGATCTTTAATGAACTCTTTGTCGTAAAACTTACTACCGTTTATTTTTCTCACCTTTTCTGCCCCAAGTAAACTAAGTATACACGCAATGTATGCGTTCACACCAAAAGCAGCACAAAAAAGGTGAACTTTGGCTTCTGAAGTGATGTGATTTCCTGACGCTCTTCTTGCAAAAGTCCTTCATCTTTTGTGAAGCCAGGTTCAAGTTTGAGTTTGTTGAGCTGATCAAAAAGCAATCACTGTGAAGCCATCACTGCTGAAATTAATTAGTCACTTGTTTTTGTTTCTCTCTCCCACTTTCTTACTGGAATTTCATTTCACTTCTTTCCCTTTTTTTCTCTCCCCCATTTCTTTCAGGCTGCCACATGCACTCCTATAAGCAATACGTAACTGAACGAAGTAAATAGACCAACATAAC
>JAMQGT020006012.1:0-15918 GCA_024447675.2 Pterophyllum scalare
CCGTGGTTTTATGTTTTTTGGATACAATCCGGGTTAGCACCCTGGACATCCCTTTCAGAGAGCTTCCGTCTGCTGCCACAGTTAATCCTGGTTGGATGTGGTTGGTCCTTCTTGGTGGTATGGTCTGAACATCACCCTGGACACGTGGCTCTGAACGATCACAAAGACTTGCTGTCTTGGTCACAGATGCTGCCAGCAAGATCGTGCACCAGCAATTTGTCCTGAACTCTGGTATGTCACCCATAATGTTGTGTGCATTGCAATATTTTGAGCAAAACTGTGCTCTTACCCTGCTAATTCAACCTTCACACTCTGCTCTTACTTGCCTCTAATCTCTCTCCTCCTGATAGTTTTCCTGCGGCAGAATCATTTTTCCATTTTCATACACACAGCTTTTTGTATTCCAGTATATTTTGCTCATTTGGTGGCATTTCGTGAAACAGAACATCCTCCTTTCCTGCTCTTTGTCTAACCTTTATCTCTTTCTGTCCATCACTTCATCCGTCGCCTGCCTCCTGAGTTCTTCCATTATTCAACGGTTCACCTTCTTGCACCTCACCTCTCCCGCTGCCTCCTGCACCAAATCTAGTTTGAGACTTTATTGTCCTTGAAATTAGGTTTGCAGCAAAGCGTGCTGCATAGTACAGACAATAAACAAAATCTAGTGGAACATATGAGCCACATATTATAACGAGCTATGGAACGAGTAAAAGATGGACTGACCAGGGACTCCACGGTTTTTTTCTCTCATACTGCATCATCTTGTCTTTTCATATTGCTTCAATTTTTTGACTATTTGAATTATTTAAATTAAGGGTCTGTTGAGGACAGTTTTATTTTCATGTTGCTGTTTTATAAAATCCTGATCATTCTGAATCAAACAGCATTGCTGAACTTCCACCTAAACAAATGTTGTTGTGCAGCCTTCAGAGAAGATGTGCAAAGATTTAATCCCTCCCATCAGCTCATGGTTCTCTATAAACTCATGGAAAAAATGGAACTACATTTAAGTAAAACAGCTTGTGTATCCCTAGCAGTGACTCCCAGTGTTCACTGTCAGTCTTACGTCACAGGATTGCTTCTGTTTGTATGGTTTCCTTTTGTTTTGTTTTGTTTTTGGTTCACTGTGTCACTAAAAATCTGAACAGAGTAATAACTCAAAGAATATGCCCTCTACAAACACATGTAGAATCACTGACTGTCCAACGATGATGGCAACTTCTTCCCTTTCAAACTGCTCTTGTTCACTTCTGAAGAGATGAAGGATTAATCACAACACAAGCTATTTTTTTGTTTTTAAATGAGATCCCACAACCCATAATCCCAGTGTTTCCTGTTTGTACGTCTTGGAGGAGTACCCACTTCCTGTGGAAAGGGTTTCCCTGCAAAGCAAGCTGATAAAGAAATGCCACCTCATACCTCCCACTCCTCTATTCTCTACTATACTCTTTTTCAAAATCTCTGTTTCTTGCTCCTTCATCTCTGATCTAAATTAGGAAAAGTCCATTAGATTAGGCAGTGCCATTTCTCAGGAGCATGCCCACACACGTGAACACACAATTGCATACTTGATGCGGACCATAAATCATTGTCTCTATTATAGTTCTGCCAATAGCTCCTCCATGCTGGCTGGGCAGCATCTTTATAGTGTGGCTTTGATGTATATGTTGGGCTGGTCCAGGCGGGCGGGGCAAGTGACAGAATGAGGTTGGGGAATGAGTGAGAAGGTGATTCAAAACTGAGCAGTGAAGAGAAAGAGGGATGCTGGACCAAGACTGAACACTGGAAAGGGAGTGAAGAGAGGAGACACGCAAACACTGTTTGTAGGGAGGACCTGCTGACATGCACTTACACACCTGTGCAGACTGGTTTCTGTGTGTTAGCGGCATGACATATAACAGTAGGGGTAAGACTCTGCACCACATCAGGACAGGTGATTGTTCACAGCTTCACTGGCTTCCTGGACCGGTGTTTCCACACCCCTCTAGCTTGATTACAGCACATCTCGTCTATCTTTGTAAATGAAGTGATAGCTGCTACATGACATGACTAATGTGTTTAGCCTTTCAGACTAAGAAGACACAGTTCAGAGGAAATAAAGTCCTGGCTGGATTCCCTCATCTCAAAAGAGCACAGAGTTCCGACTACAAGACAGGCAGGGTAGGATAAATCGTCTTTACTTGGTCAAGTGGCAAATATGAGGTTGATAAAAGGTCGGTCCAAATGAGCAGCAGCAGCAAAAGGTCAAAAACTGAGACAAACAATCAAAACAGAGAAAAGGCTTTTTCACTTCAAGGAAAGACTAATGGCCAAATGTATGCTGGTGAAGTAGTCGGGACACAGCTGTGGAGCTCCTGTGGATGGGTGGGTAATGGCCCAGACAAAAAAGCTCTAAAGGGAGGGCTGTTGGACAGTTGGAAGATAGACGGGTCTGAAAAACGCAGCACGACCAAGTCAGAAAGAAAAGCAGAGCAGTCATGACAAAAGTGACTTCAAAGAGGTCAACCTGCCTAACTGTAGGATCTATGACATATCGGTGATAGTCTCTGTGATGATGAACCTTGTCCTTCCTCATCTTGTGATGGGGTAAAAGGCTCTGGACAAACATGCAGCCTGGAAACCTTCTGGCTGTTGTGAAGAATAATTGTGCACTAGGGAAAAAGGTTTTTAAGCTATCAGCAGGACATTTTTCATTTGGATCCACAAGAAATAAAATGTTCCAAAGCATCTGGAGCCACAGCTCCCTGGACTTTGCCTTAAAGAAGTGAGATCAGGACTGTGTGGTGGTCTGTGACTGTGACTGTATGTTTGGGGTTGTTCTGCAACTGCAAAATGATTTGGGAGCAAAAAGATACCTGGATAAGAATCTCTGCAGTAAAAGAGTTCAAAACAATTCGATAAATATAAAAACAAAATGACCTTTTGGGGGCTCCCCTCATCTACACCACCACTAATAGAAGGTGCTAGTTTCTCCCTCCAGTCAGCCTCAGAGCTCTAAGCCTGTTGTAATTGCTGCCGTGTTGTGTGTGTGCTACTGCAGTGCTGTCAATACATGCTTGATGGCTAAGTCTGGGACTCTCTCGCTCCCTCTCTCTCTCTCTGCAGCAGCACAGTAGATATGGATGTAAAAGAGTTCGCCCCTCTGGAGCTTTTATTCACCCTTTGTCCTGGATCTTCCAACTCCCGCCCCCCACCCCATTTTGATCTTTTTCCTGTTCTCTTCCTCTCTCATTGTCCATTCCCATGTTCCCTGTGTCCCCTTTTCTGTTCTCTTTGTTTTTGCCTTTTAAACATTTTGGATTCTGCTTCCCTGCAGAAAGTCTCTGAGCTCTTGTGTATGTCTCCATCTCCTCCCCAGCCCTCTTAAACCTTTAAAAAGGATCATTTTGGCTATGAGACTACAACTCTGACTCTTGTGCTATTCTAAACACTGTTGCAAATTGAGCTGGAATAAAATACTGCAAAGCTACTTTCCGATGGTCCCTTATTCAAAAGGGGTCACCATAGCCGGTAGCTCTGCATGTTTGATTGACAGATTTAAAAACACCAGGTACTCTTCCTGACACAACCCCGGGATTTGTCTCCCCTTTTGGGATCAAACCGAGGAGCTTTCACTTGTATGGAGAATGTAAACCTGCACACAGGTGGAAAAGGACCCAAAGTTCTGGGGCAGAACTTAATAAACAAAAGACCAGCTGTTTTTATTTGAAGTGTGAAGTCTATGAAAATCCAAAAGAGAATCAACTGCAGAATCTGAAGGCCTTAAAAATACATAAAGCATAACTAACAGGAAGAACTGAACAGGCTGGGAGCACAGACAGTCACGCAAAGGGCAAAGGGAGAAAGCAACTTAATATATACAGAAGGGTGTTTAGGAGCCACAGCTGAACTAACAAGATAATGAGACACAGGGAAGTAAAGCTAAAACATGGCACCAGAGACTAATGACTATCACAATAAAACAGGAAGTAGCAAGACAGGAAAAACACCTACTATGGAGTTGCAAGGCCTTTACACACCGACCACATAATTTCAAAGACTTTTGCAGGTGAATGAACAGATCTGACCAATCAGAGTACTGCATTTAGCAACATGTGAGCTCATAGCTCAAAATGTGCACCAATACACTGAATATACAGTAATGTGGGAACAGTAAATAGTACTTTTTTACCTCAGACACACAGCTACATGCTACTCCGGGTCAGTTGGCTCTCCGAAATTATTCTCTGCCTCCTCTGATATGATCCCAACCCTGCCAACAAGAGCTCAAATTGCCCACTGACATCCTGAAATATACGCAAAAGCGGCCGTGACGAAGCTTCAACTCTGGGATCAAACCACGGAGCTCTCCCTGTTGCCGCTTCCTCGTGAGCATTGGATGGTGCTACAATCTCTTTCTTCCTTCTCTTGTTTAGAGACTTCAGGACCTCATCACATCATCACTTGATGTTGACCTAATTTTTTCACAGTACGTTTTATTCACAAAAATGTAACGCATCCGCTGTGTCTGTAGGTTACACGACAAGTTCGCATCTGAAGGATTCAGAATTTTGTGTTGTTTTTTTCACAACGTGTGTAAATAAGAAAAATAAGAAAACTAAAAACTGTCCCAGGACTACAACACCGGGGTGCCATTGTGCTGATGCACACCAACTTTACATCATCCTCTTTGAAGAGTCTCCTATGATGTAATGAATTCAGGTATGATTTTTCCACTTTTGGAATCAGAGCTGTTGAGCCTCATATCATCACAACCACGTGAACCCACTCAAGATGATTAAAAACAAGCCAAGATAACTTTATTTATGAGACACTTTAAAAACAGCCGCCACTGACCAAGGTGCTGAACACAGGAATAAAAATACATTATAATTAAAATTATAAAAGAAAAACACACAATTAAATCTGAGTGAAATAATTAAATAATATCAACATCCCAAACTGGGGTCAAAGCCAAACAGAAGGGGTGGGGTCTTTGGTTGTGAAGATGCCTGTTTGGGATCTGTTTTCATTAAGAATCAGGACGTTTAGAGCCATCCAAACTTTTAGTTTCTCAGGACACTTAGTTAAAGTCTGTATGGAGTAGGTCTCCTTCCTTTTTTGGGACACATAAACCTGAGTATCATCTGCAGCACAATGGAAAGCAATTTTCTGCTTTCTAGGAATGGAACAGAGGGGCAGCATATACACAGAAAATAGCAGAGGTCCAAGTATCGAGCCCTGTGGCACTCCAAATGACAGTGGAGCAGAGGAAGATCTGAAATCATTTAGACTGGCACAAAAAGTTCTCTAAGACAGCTATGATTTAAACTACTCCAGAGCAGTGCCATGAATGCCTATGTGATGCTCTAAATGAGATATTTAAATATTCTGATCTACTGTGTCAAACAGGCAGCTGTTAAATTTAACTAAGATCACATAGGCCTCTGAATCTGCAGCCAGGAGGATGTCATTAAAATAAGCTTCTTAGCTGCTGTTAGTTGCTCTTTTAAAGTTTATTCTAAAATTCTGATTTAACAGAAATAATAGTGAATACCAAATATGCTGTTAAATGTAGTGTCTTCTAGAGAATATTACAGTCAGATGGGGACCTCATACTGAATCAGTTTTCTAATTAGTGGGCATCTGGTCTGCAAGAGAGTAATAAAAAACAAGATGCAGCCATCTGACTGGAATTACAATGAAACTGAGGCTGATTTCAAGGTTCCTCCGATTGCCTGGCTTTCAATGGTGATATACAGTGCAATTACACATGTGCTCCAAGTGTGCAGAGAGGGTGGATTCTGGGTCTAGTGGTTATTTGAACATTAAAAGCACCGGTTAGTTTTAGTTTGAGTTCAGAAAAAAAGGGTTGGAGCTATAATCAAAGCTGACGGTGTCCTGTGAGGTTTAAAGACAGTTTATAATCTGCTGCTAGAGCCAACTCTCTCAGAATCCAAATATTATATTCTCTGTATGAAGCAGAGCTAAGGATGATAGCTCCCACAGAGCTCTGACTGCCTCTTATTACTCTTAACTCTGATAATCGGTCTCTTTCTTCTCCGCCTTCTAGTTGCTTTGGGCTATACAGAAGCTCATGAAATTGTGTTAAAGGAAAGAAAGAAAGAAAAAACCCTAAAAAACAACTTATGTAAAGTTTGGGTAGTCATATAATATTGAAAAATATGTTCAAAGCAGTTCCTGCTCAGAATCACCACAGCTGCTTTCTTCTTTATAGGCGATAAAATCTCAGAATAACAAATAAAGAAAAAAACTAAAAAAAACTACTCAACAGTAATTTGAAGATGAACACAGCTGAAGGTTTTGCTGCAAACAGAATTTGGTTCCCAGAGCTTGTCAACAACAGAGTTTACGATGGCGCTGGTCTGTAGTGGAAACACAGACCTGCAAGATATCAAAGAGGATCCGAACATTTCATTCAGCCATTCAGAAATCAGTGCAGGAGCTGACAGCCGTCGAGCTGTGGACGTCACAGAACGTAATATGTAGGAAGGACGCTGTCACAAGACTTCCTGAAAACGTTGCTGTGAATGGAGAGAAAGAATGTCCTGTAGCACCTGCACTCAGTGCAGCCTGTGTTTTTGTGACAGCCAGTGGAAAAGACGGCTGGAAAAGGTTCAAAGACTCTTTACAACAGGTAAGAATTTGTGGTTTACCTGAACGTTATTGAAGTTGAGATTTAAACAGGGGTTTTCAAATGTCTCTTTGCAGGTTCAGTGCTGTGGCAGGTAAGTGTTCACTGTTCTTAGGTTGCTGGTTCAGGTTCCTTTCACAGGTGGAAATGCATGTAATGCTTCCTTTCTTCCCACAGGTATTTTTACTAAGATAGGTTGTCTTTTCCACAGGCTCAGGTGCAGGTAAGATCTCTCCAAATGTTCGGGTTCAAATTTGGGTGAGTGTTTCTGTGAGCAAGAGTGAACCAAGAAGGTTATACAGGCAGGCTGGCCAGATCCACACTGACAGCTTAACAATCCAGCAAGGAGTTGAGAGGAGAACCAGGGTTATAGACTGCTGGTTATAGTAGATAAAGATCAGGGTACCAGAGAAAACTGGGACAGCCATGCCCACTCCTGGGAGGAGGTGAATCACTCACACACATACACACAACGGAGATAGTGGGTGGAGACACAGAGAAGACAGCTCTGAACCTGAGAGGACCTGTTTAAAGCTTTCCATCCATACGTTCAAGTTTTAAGCAGTTCAGATCACCAAAACTATAGATGAACATGCACTCACTTCCATAATCTCTGTGGACACATGTCTTACTGGTTCCTGTGTATTCCTGTTCCTGTCTGTAGTCTGTGCTGGTTACATGAGGAGAAAAAATGACCGAAAAAACGATACTCAAATTTTGATTTAATATCTTGCTGGATGTAATTAGTGTTTTCTACCACTGGCTGTCTTCTGATTTCTAGACTTTAGGTATGAAACACAAAATTCAAACACATGAGACCCAACTTTAAATGTGCCTCTCTGTTCTCCCTGTTTCTCTCCCTCCTGTCTTTTCATTTTTTTTATCATTATATAAATTTTAAGATTTAACTTCCTCCTCTTTGTGCTTTTTAATTTCCCGCATTGTCGAAGCTCTTTCTTTCTCCAGTCCCATCCCTGCCTCTGTCGCCGAGGTTCTGACTCCAGCTTGTGCTCTTGTTACCAGGGGGTTTGGCTCTGGTGACCACTTATGAGTCAGCACAGAGAGGAGGAGGGATGGGGAGCGAGGAAGAAACCAAAGCAGGTCATCTGACTACCTAAGCCTCCAGAAGTTTTCTTGCTGCTTTGATCAGCCATTTGTCTGAGGAGCGATTCATCTCCAGTGTGGGTGTGAAAGCAATGTCAGCAATGAGTGATTGATGCTTTAAAATGTTATCCTAATATGGCAAGGGACGCAGCTGATGGGCAATTTAAGATATGCTTTCAGAATAAAAAACAGGTTGTTAGATTGCAGAGCAAAAAGAATGATCATTTATAATACAAGAAGAATAAACTCATAAAAACTGTGGTAAACTTCCTGATACAAACTACAAACAGTAACAATTGTTATTCTTTGTCGAAGTAATAACTGTATTTTGAGAGTTCCAATGACATGTCACACAGACTACCAAGGTCCTTTCTCAATAATCATTACTGAGGGGTGATAATGGGCCGGACAGTCTGTGATCTTATGGTTCTATAACATTAATGTATAGAACCAGAATTTTAGATTATTAAATTATTATTTTGACCTTGTGTGGATTCGATAAAATCAATACATCAAACTTGTCACCCAGTTCTTAAAGTCATTAAAGATGTATGCTGTACAATTATTCCACCCTGGAAAAAGAAGAGAGAAATCACCCTGACATTCACACCCATGATGAGAGGATGGAACCTTCTGACCACAACTGCATTGTTTTTCCTTATTTGTAGTCACATACACTATACTGCCAAATGTATTCACTTGTCTGCCTACACATACACTATACTGCCAAATGTATTCACTTGTCTGCCTACACATACACACACACACACACACACACACACACACACACACACACACACACACACACACACACACACACAAACTTGAGTAACACCTTAATCCAGAGGGTTTAATATGATGTGGGCCCACCCTTTGCAGCTATAACAGCTTCAACTCTTTTAGGAGTGTTTATAGTGAATTTCTGACCATCCTTCCAGAAGCACATCTGTGAGGTCAGACACTGATGTTGGAGAGAAGGCCTGGCTCACAGTCTCCACTCTAATCCATCCCAAAGGTGTTCTATCAGGCTGAGGTCAGGACTCTGTGCAGGCCAGTCAAGTTCTTCCACCCCAAACTGGCTCATCCATGTCTTTATGGAGCTGCTTTGTGCACTGGTGTGCAGTCATGTTGGAACAGGAAGGGGCCATCCCCAAACTGTTCCCACAGAGTTGGGAGCATCAAACTGTCCCAAATGTCTTGGTATGCCGAAGCATTCAGAGTTCCTTTCACTGGAACTAAGAGGCAGAGCCCAACTCCTGAAAAACACCCCCATACCATAACCCCCCCTCCACCAAACTTTCCACTTAGCTCTAGGGGTGTGTGACATTGACAAAAAAATCTTGGTATTTTCTATAATTTTGATGATATTTTGCGTTATTTAAAAATTTGTTTATAAAAGAAGTGCAAGCTAGTAAAATATGAGACTTAAATCAGTGTTTTTGACATATTAACTTTGGTGAGTTTTTCAAAAGCAATCGCTCTATAAGGAGGCTGTCCAAGGGGATTCCCCCTACATTATAGCAAAAAAAATAATAAAATAAATACTGAATATACACACCTTCATCTGATCAGAAACCCACTTTTTGATAGACAGCAGGTTTACCAAAGTTCTGGGACAGAACCTAATAAACAAGTTCTGTGTTTATTTGGAACCAAACACAGTAAACAACAGAACTGTTCCTAAAAACAACTGCAACACTCCCCAGTGTGTGCAGGCACCAGCACACGCTCCCACCCCCCATGCACTCAGCCAACCACCAGCATGTTCTCCTGTAGACTCTCTGTCATAAGTAACTAAGATGACTGACAGGCTTTGCAGCCCTCAAAGTCATTGTGCCTTTAAGGCCACTCAGTTAATCCTATTGCCTCTGCCTTAACTAAGTAGAAACTCTGAACACTATAAAAATTTTTTTAACATTAACACGTCAAGAAACTTGTAATCCAGTTCATTACAGTATTATCCAAGGCTCCAAACAGGTGAGCTCCGAGAATGTTGCTAGGTTATGACACAGTGATTGTAACATACCTGCTCTAACTTAAAGGATATTGACATCCACCCATCCATCCATCGATCCATCCACCCATCATCTTCCTCTTTATCCAGTTAGTCGGGGTCATGGGGGGCTAAAGTTTGCTGAGTGTATGTTTTGCCTGACACCTTAGCTGATGTAGTTTCGACTTGGACAGCGGGTTCCCAGAACTTTTTCATATTCCTCATACTTGTTGATGATGGAACTGGTTAGTTGTTGAGCTATCCGCTTTCTTACAAAGTCTGCAAACTGCCGTCTTTTGCACAATGTCAGCCTTTTCAAATCCAAACCACCTCCTCACCTAGGAATTAAATCTAAGGCGGTAGACTGCGAGGCTGGCGATGTCTGAATTTCTTCCCCTGGCGCAGTGTGTTCATTTCCAGCTTTAGGTGTGTTGTTTAGGCGACCATGCTAGCACACAGTATGGGCGCTCTCAATGTGCACGCGCAGCAGCCTATACTGAAGCATAAAGTAGTGAAAACGTGGAGCTGAGGGTTTTGATTGTTGTTTTTTTCCCAGTCATTAGCATACTCGATAACATCAGCTCGCACATCGTTAACACAGCAATTGTGATATTATTGTAGATGATGTATATTGCACTTGGCACGGTGCAGTCAGACAGGTACCGTTCCCCTGGCAACCACCAAACCCAGACTCCTCTATCAGGTTGGCAGATGGAGAAGTGTGATTCATCCCTCCAGAGAACACGTCTCCACTGCTCTAGAGTCCAGTGGCGGCGTGCTTTACACCACTGCATCCGACGCTTTGCATTGAGCTTGGTGATGGAAGGCTTGGATGCAGCTGCCATGGAAACCCATCCCATGAAGCTCTCTACTCACTGTTCTTGAGCTGATCTGAAGGCCACATGAAGGTTGGAGGTCTGTAGTGACTGACTCTGCAGAAAGTTGGTGACCTCTGTGCACTATGACCCTCAGCATCCTCTGACCCCACTCTGTGATTTTACGTGGCCTACCACTTCATGGCTGAGTCGCTGTCAGTTCCCAATCGCTTCCACTTTGTTATAATCCCACTAACAGCTGACTGTGGAATATTTAGCAGTGACTGGACTTGTTGCACAGGTATCATCCTATCAGGTACCACGCTGGAGTTCACTGAGCTCCTGAGAGCGACCCATTCTCTCACTGATGTTTGTAGAAGCAGTCTGCATGCCTAGGTGTTGGTTTATACACCTGTGGAAGGGACTGGAACACCTGAACTCAGTGATCTGGATGGTGAGGCAATATTTTCAGCAGTATAGTGTATATGCACTGTTAAAATAGTAATGAATGATAGTATTAAACATAAAGAATGGTTTTAGACTGTTATTTCATGCACATATATTTGGCCGTCAGTACAGCAGTCCCACCTACCTGCTGATCAAACCTTCTGTCTGGAGGGGCAGCCAATCAGAAGAAGGTTTTAAAGTTTTTTTTTTAATGTTTAAATGTTCCTAAAGAGCAAGAATAGGAACTGATGAGTTAACAAACAGTGTGATTCACTGGATGGTTTCCAGTGAAGTTTTACTTCTATGGCAGATACCACAGCAATGGAAATACAGTTCCCATAAGCTTACAATGACCTAACTCTCTACTACTGAACAGCCTAATTCTAAATCTTCACTGACACGTGTGCCACACATGAACTCAGAGCCAGAATGTGGACAACAGCAAATACAATGCAGCATTCAGAGCTGGTGGTTTAAGCTCCTGCTTTTATGAGAGAAAAATTATCATAGGGGAAAAAACTTCAAAATATGTAAAAAGGAAAGTCAACTCAAGTCATGAACTAATCTAATATTTTGAGGTTCCATTTGTTATTTATGCCTTTGTCTGCCACTCAGACAATGCCTTACTGTAAAAAGATGAAAAATTTTTATCTCCTGTCTCCTCTGTTTTACCACAAAAACCAGTAATCATAATAATATTTTATTGTGCACATTTTATCCCTTCCTAATCCAGTGCAGCTGCAGTGTTGTCTGTCTCTGTCCCATTAAAGTGTTTGCTGTTCATTGGGGCTTTATTTCTGTCCTGAGGGAGAGATGCTGCCTCTGTGTTTCCATGCATACAGAAGGCGTCCTCTCTCCACACAGCACAGATGCCAGTTGGCGCGATCGATTGCATCACTTAACTCCTCTCCAAGGTGCTGTGAACTGGTGTCACCAGCCCGCCTGCGCTGCAACTACATTAACTAATTAACTGCCTTTTTCAGCTGGACACATCTCCAATATGTCGACAAAACACGGCCTATGCAGAGGCGTCATAGCTCATACAGGCACATTGGTTTTGAAAGGAATATAAATAAATGCTGCATAGCCATGGCAACAGGACAGAACCAAACCCACACCCTGAAGAAAAACAGCTTCTCGGAGGGTCTTGTGGGATTGCAGTAAACTCAGAGATTTCCATAGGCTGAATTAACAAAAGTCAAGTGATTTATTTAGCCTGATCCAGACAAGTCCAAAACATAATCCATACCATGAAGAACTCATAAGAACAGAGTAAAAACACAAAGGGCAGGATTACAGACACTGCGACAAGGTCTGAGCAGAAGACAGGACTATTTATACACATCAAAGCCAGGACCTTTTTACTGTGAGGCAACAATGACCACTGCACAACTGTACTGCCCCTATTTTAACTCTAGGTCATACATGTAAAAGAACTTAAGTCCACTTCATTAAAACAATTGTAGATTCTTCTGTATTGTGCCACACGCTTCATAGGTGGCCAAAGTCCAAAGAATCATCTCACTGGTGCCTCACAGAATTATGTATTTGGAGGTTATTGGAGGGAGTGAAAAAGGACGAGTCGCTGATGTCATCATCATAGCATGGCAGCATCTCTACAATGGACAGAATGATGAGATGCATAAAAGGTTAACATAAAAGGTATCAAGATGAAAAAAAAGATCAAACAGGATGTTGTGAGGTTTTCCCAGCTGTATCCTAATATAACAGCAGCGTCCCATGACATCATGAGCTCCTCCTTCACTGTCCTCTGACAGAGAGACCAGAGGGAGGAGCGAGCAGTGACTCTCAGTGGTAAAAGGTGATTTATACGCTGCGTAGGATGCAGATGCTAGATGGATCATAGAGGCAAGGGCAGCAGAGGAGGAGAAAGATGGGAAAGAAAAGAAGATACATGTAAGTAGGGGAAAGAGGAGGATACAGAAATGGTGTAAAAAAAAAAGATGAAGTGAGAGCTATAGTATGATGGTTGGCTCAGGTCAAAAGACAAGAATAGTAGAGATGATGAAAAAGGAAAGACCACAGGATTAAACAGCAGTAGCCACAGAAGAAATGCACAAAATACTATGATGTACACACAAAACACAATGGTATGCTTTGATTAAGCCTGTCCCCTATCACTGAGTGCTCTCTGTACGTGCTACATATTGGAAATATATTCACAGATACAAACTAGCCGGATCAATAACTTAAAAGGCCAAACACAAACAAAGTCTCTTCCTAACTGTAATATTGCCAACAGTGTAGCCACCTGTGAAATGAGACTGTCAACAAAATGCCACACCAAAAACACATACTACCAAAATATTTGATAACCAGCCTAATAAGTTTCCACTACAGTTATGAAGACTGAAGCTGTGCCTTATCTAATGACACAGCATGCCTGCCTCTCATCCAAACATGGGAAAGTGAGGAGGGCAGAGCTTCGTGGAGGACCTCAGGAGAAAAATGCAGAGCAGATAAAGGAAGAGACAGGACAAGAGCAGAGGCCAAGGGAGGATGTAGGCTTGAGAGGAGGAAGAGGGGAAGATGGAATCAGAAGGATGGGGGAAAGGGGTGGGCTGGAGAGAGGAGGTGTGGGAGCACTGAAAGGACAGATGCTGCTGTCAAATGTATGTGTTACCAAAGCAGAGCTGACAGGATTCGTCAAGGTGTTTTTCTCCAGAGGTGAATCACCTTCACTGGGAGACCAGAGCTGCTGTTCTGTTCCCCAACAGAGCAAAACGTAAAGTCTGATCAGTGTAGCATGTCCACACGTGGCACGTTACCACACAACTCAGTGGTCCAGAAGGATATGCTACTTCTGCCAGCCATCTTTGTTTCCTTTGAGGAAATGAAATCACAACTTGGAAAACACGTTTAAAATATACTGCTAAAAAATAAATAAATAAAGAAGCACTCAAGGGGGAAAAACAACTCTCTCTATATATGGATCTCCGCACTGATATGGACTGGGTGATGTGTGAGGAATGAAAGAATGCCACATTGTTTGATGGAAATGAGAAAGATCAACCTACACAGGCTGAACGTAAAGAAGAATTCAGAAAATCAAAGTGATAAAATGATGCAGCAGGCTAGAGCAACAGCAACAACAACAACAACAACAACAACAATGGTCCTCAGTAGTTTCTGTGGCCCCCACGTGCTTGTACTGTATGTATGTCTGACAACACTCAGGGCTCCTGATGAACTGATGGATGGTGTCCTGGAGGATCTCCTCCCAGATCTGGATCAGGACATCACTGAGCTCCTGGGCAGTCTGAGGTGCAACCTTTCAGATGGACTTAAATTTAAAGTCCCAGAGGTGTTCTATTGGATTTAGGTCAGGTGAGCATGAAGGCCAGTCAGTGGTTTCAATTCCTCCATCCTCCAGGAACTGCCTGCATACTCTCACCACATGTAGCTCTGCAGTGCTCATCTTGTTCCTCCTGCACAAAAGGAGCAGATCCTGGTCCTGCTGATGGGTTAAGGACCTTCTCTGGCCCTGTCCAGCTCTCCTAGAGTAACTGTCTGTCTCCTAGAATCTCCTCCATGCTCTGAGACTGTGCTGGGAGACACAGCAAACCTTCTGGCAATGGCACGTATTGATGTGCCATCCTGGAGAAGTTGGACTACCTGTGCAGCCTCAGGTATGGCCTCATGCTACCAGCAGTGACCCTGACCCTAGCCAAATGCAGAACTAGTGAAAAACAGAAAAGCTGAGGAGGAAAAAATGTGAGTGTCCTCCACCTGTGAAACCATTCCTGTTTGGGGGTTGACTCATTGTTGTCATTCTTGTGCACCTGTTGGTAATTTCACAAACACCAAAGCAGCTGAAACTGATCAACACCCCCTCTGAAACTTACATGACCACATCACTATCACAGAGGTTTAATTATCTTAATGCAGAACTCTGACTGAAGTGAGTAAAAGGAATATTATTTAAATTAAACTGATCACAGATTTTGTCGATGACCACCAAATGGTTTATGTTTAAAAAGAAGAAATACTCAACTCTGTGAATCCGTTACTCCTCTTCCTGTCTCCTACACTCTCACTATACAGAGCAGATTACATCAGATGCCACCCAGTTATCCACATTAGGGTGAATCAACTCAATGATTCATCCACTGAACATGTCAGAACATCTGGCTATAAACCCTCCTCGGTCACATGTCCTTATGTGAAACAAAAGCTCAGTCTCTCTGTGATGCTTTTTAGCCTTTGTTTGTGTGTGTGTGTGTGTGTGTGTGTGTGCAGTGGTGGGGTTCTTGCATCACTGTAGGTCAGTTTTAGCACACACAGGTCTCTTTCAAACCTCGCTCGGTATCTCACTATGGGAAGTGCCCTCTGGCGTGACCACTCATGGAAGCTCCACTACCACCACGTCTGTCCTGGACAGACCAATCACTTCAAGGACACGGGGTCCCCCAACCCCCTTATAACAGACCCCTGGCCCCACACCAGGCATTCTCGCTTCCCTGTGAAGATCATTATAAGCTCCTCAGCGGTCCTGGACCAGGACTATCCACTTAACTGAATGTGGGTTTTTCTGGTTACGGGAATAGAATTTTATTACCTTTTAGTCATATTTTCGTCATGAAAACATTTGTGTCTTAGCATTTGTTGCATTGCTGCATATCCGCACATTCGAAGGAGCACGTCAGGTAGCTCCGTGTTTTGTCGAAGCTATTGCCAGCTGTCAAAGCTGAGCACGAGCATCAGGCTCCACCACTGGATCCTCTCAGGGGCAACACTGGGTGGCAGCGTGTGCCCAGGATGTCAGGGCCCATGACCCTTGCCCAGCCGCTTGTGGCTTGACATCTCGGGGGCAATAGACCCCCAGGAGCGCGGAGAAGATGAGGAAGATGATGTTAACATGGATATCCTCAGCAATACGCAACTGAACCCAGCACAGCACATGT
>JAMQGT020006013.1:0-12739 GCA_024447675.2 Pterophyllum scalare
AATACTATTTTTAAAAATTACAAGAAAGTCTGGCTCCTTGGAAGCAAAATATAAAGAAATGACGTGTGGCTCAAGACTTTTGCACATTATTGTAAATGAATGGAAATTATTAGGGTCAAGGGTCATGACACCTCATCTTAAGTAGCTTCTTTATTTAGAGCATCCCAGCAAGGTTCAGTGGGCAACCCGTCCATTCACTCAAGTAACAGCCTGCTTAGTACACTGATTGTTCTACAGCAGCAGTAAAGAGAAAAAGGCCTCAGACAGTGGCCCATAATAACCTCATCATGGGTAAAAACTAATTTATATGGAACTGGAATTAAGCGCTTTCCTTTAAATACAGGCATAAAGTTTAATTAAACCTTTACAATGGCTACTTACTATTTGTGTCTCCATTAATGCAGCCCGAGTGCAGCTCCGGCTCTGTTGAATTAGATGAGGTGTGTGATCGAGCATCGAGCGTAGCCAGAGATTGGAGCATGCTCAGCAGACTGTTGGAGGTCGGGAACTGCAGGTATTTCTCTGGGACATAGCCCACTTGACCTGCCTTATTGCGTGCCTGAAAAAAAAAGAGCATCAAGAAACCGAAAAAGCGTGCCACTACAAACAACAGCACAGCAGAGCTGATGATATAATCCAATACACATCTACAGTATGTGACTGTGATTGAGTACCTTGACCCAGTCCTCCATGTCTCCGTCCTCAATGACCTCCAGCATCTCCTGCTCATCAATAGTTAACTCATCTGGCTGAGAGGCCTGTGGGAGAGACACACTAGGAGTTAAAGATAGAAAAAGAGAGAAAGTGGGAAGAGGACTAAGAAAAGCAACAGAGGTTAGCAGATGGGAGAGGTTAAAAAAAAGGGAGTAACAGTACTTTATAACCCAAACACTTCTCTATTAATGATTAATTAATGAAGTGTTTAAATCGTGTACATGTGTAAACAATGATACTGTGTACTGCAGGTGTTCCCTTCCTGACAGCAGACATTTGATGCTGTATGTATGCAGGCGTGTGACCCTGTAACTGCAGAAACTAAGCCGGTGTGTGTGTTGCTTCATACCTTGTATGAATACAGGACTTTGCAGGTTAGCGGGTAGTTGCGGAGGGTCCCCGAAGGACTGGAACTGCTGTCGTCAAAAACCTCCATATTCTCTTCGCACTCTTCACCTTCCTCACGCTCCAGGTCCACTGTGCCCTTTATCACACAAACAGAGCCACAAAGAAAACCTCTGATATGTACAAGGACAAACAAGAAAAGCTCCACTCACCTTTAAAGCTAATGATTAAAACACATCCCTATATTCTGAATCAAACACACAACAACAGCTGTTTAAACACAAAACATAAAAACTTTTAACATGTTTAAAGTGATAACAGTAGATATGATGCTCATTATATTTGTAAGTTTAGGTTATCTTTGATATTTAGCTAAACTGTTAATTTAAACCAGTTTTTAAAAAATAGTCATATTGTTGTATTTGTTTTTTTATTTTTTGTTGTTGTTTTTGTTTTTTTGGTCTAACTCCTGCTGTCCTTAAGTGATGCCCTGCTGGGTATATTGTTATTTGTTTATTTTTGCTGTGTCTACAGCTCACTTCCCTTTCTCATTAACCTTGCTACTCCCCAACTCTACACTGGACACTCCTGCTGCGTTAACGCCCCAAGCTTCAATTCCCACTGTCTGCTGTGCATTTGCAAAAGATTCACCTATTTATCAGAGACTGACTTTCACCTGTAGCATTTTTCCATCTATACAAATAATTCCTTACCTTTCTATCTTTCCTTCCTGTCTTGGTTTCTCTATCCTGCTCAGTTTGTGTACTGTAGCTTTCTCACACAGGTGTAGAGGGACTAATGTTTCAAATGAGCCAGCCCCTCCCTTTTTTGTTCCATGTGAATTTCAGTGGACGTCATGTGATACAGCTGGAAGAAAGATCTATCACACACACAGAAGGCTGACCTGGCCAGTAACAATAGAAAGAGAGAGAGAAGTGTGTGTGTGTGTGTGTGTGTGTGTGTGTGTGTGTGTGTGTGTGTGTGTGTGTGTGCGTGTGTGTGTGTGCGTGTTTTCCCAGCTTATTGTGTTTACTCATCAGATTTCTGTTGACACAGTAAACTCTGTACCGATACACAACAAAGCAGATATGTGTGTTTTGTATATGAGCTAATCTCCAAAGTTTGAATCTAGGCTCTAGGAAAATGCAAAAAGCATGCTGTAATAATAATAATACTTTTTAAAAAAAGATACTGTTATTAAAACTATCTGCTGGGAATGCTTAAGAAAATAATAAAATGCCCTGGTTTGGAAAAACGCAGCAAAATTTAAAAAAATAAAAATAAATCACATTGCTGAACATATAAGTCATATTAATGCAACAAAAACATAACCTATCCACTGGTACTGAACGTGTTTTTTGTACCTAGATGTGGGGGTGTTACTGATTCGATTCGTTTTAAGGGAAGGCTTTCTGCATTTATACACTTTATAACACGTCACCAAAAGCTTTCATGTGTTTTCATGATTTTTTCCCCAATGTACTTTGTTCACTCAGGCATATAATTCATGTGATTTTTTTTTTTAAAGCACCAAAACACATTTTACACGCCATTTATTTGTGTACAAAGAGACTTGAGATGTAGGATGGTGCTTTGTGTATTTTTCTAATCAGCTCTGATATTTAGGTGATATCAGTCTCAACTGGAAAATTGTCACCCTCCTTTCCTTTCAAGCTGCTTAGTATTTTGAATGATTATGTTGATTATGATTTATGTTTGCATTTTTTGGAAAACTGTCACATCTGTGACCTTGTACGTAAAATGTGATGTGATGCTGCACATAGGTCAGCCATGCTTTCTGTTGAATACATTCAGCGAGTTAATAATATTTAGCAACATTTAAGAGAATAATAAGATTTACCATGTAAAGCATCACAGTTCAGCATGCTTGAGTACTTAAAATAATTAGCATGGTAAACACAAGTATAAGTAAGGCTGACTGGATTGGGCTTAATTTCTGTTATTAGACAATTTAAATTTGGCTTGATGAGGGCCTGACAAGGACAGGTCAAAGGAACGCCAGTGTTGTTACAATTATGCACACCAACATTCATGGGAATCCATAAGTGTATTACAGGATAAGTCAGGGGTTCACCAGTATCAGTGTGTTTCACCTAAACATCAGGACAAAATCCTGCGGTCCATTCAAAAGCTACTAAAACAGGTCTGAATCATATAAAATTAAATACTGTCGTGGTCTATTAGTAACTGATAAGTCTCCATGTTAAATAATAAACCCTTGATGTAACACATCATTTACATTTATAACTACCTGGACAAGGGCAATTTCATTGGAAACAGGAGGTGATTTCATGCTTTCAGGCTTGATGGCAGGGCCAATTTTTTTGGTGGTGGCTTGTTTGGTGGTTGCACATTAAGCTTATTCCCTTCGCTGATTTAAGAGTATACTGCATAGTTCTATGAACAATTCCTTTCAATCCCTGAAGTAAAACGGCCAGCATGTACTCTAGTAATAACCCAATAAAATATAACCAAATATACATCTCAGTGTATGTACCGATACAGCTGAGATGCAGACCAGCGACAGATTTTACTGTACCTGGAGGAAAGACTACAAAAGTGATATTGTAATGAAGGCGGTTGCTGCCTGAGAGGCTTGAGGTTTTAAGGCTTGCTGTATTTCATTCTGATTAATAAACCTGAGTGGGATGAGAGAAAGGCCCGAGGAGAGTGCCTGCTCCCTACTCTCATTGTGTTGCTGTCACCTCCCATGCAGATTATTATTCACAATACAGCCATTCTTTGTTCTTCCTATTGCTGTCCATCACTTCTGACCTCTCCCCAGTCAGCAAACAGCTCTTAGCAATACTGCCTATATTTTTCTTCCCTTCTCTTACTCTCTCTCTTTTTTGTTGCACCTTGTTAATAACCATGTTCCTACTTTCTTTGTCAACGCCAGTCCCCTAAGGCTCTCCAAATAAAATCCATGTCAGATGAACTGCTGTCATATGCCTGAATACTCAATGTGCCTCCAGGTCTGTTCTTTTAATAATGACATCTAAACCAAATGGATTTTTAATTTCTCCTAGATATTTGTGATTAGATGGACCTGATATGTATAAAAATTAAGCTTCTTCATTGAGCAGGAAGCTGTATTTTGTTACATGGTTGTTACATACTTTTATGGGAGAAAAAATGTCCTCAGATGTGGACAATGGGATTATTTTATAGAATAACACAACAAAAACAACACGACTTAACAAAGTATGAAACACTATTGAGCAGAATAAAATATGGTGCAGCAAAGCCAAGATGTAATGTCCCCATATGTGGATGCAGGGTCTCAGGAGGTTAAATCACCTTTCTTTCCCATTCTGATGCTCTGTTTCAATGGTTTCTACATGCCTAAATGTATTGAGCTGCTGCCATGTGATTGGCTAATCAGAAATTTGCATTAACCAGCATTTGAACAGGTGAAACTAACAAAGTGTAAGTGTAAATGAGTTGGTTTTAGATGAGTTTGGTTTGCAGGTTTGTGTACCATAATCAAATCCTAAGGAGACTTTTCAGTTGGATCGCCATTCTGTCTGTGTAAACATGAGAAATCTTATATCTTTTGCAGTATACAGTCACCTTACAGCAAGTTATTAGCTTTTTTCACCCCCACCTCTATCACCACTAATGTATCCCACTTTACTTTAGCATTACCACTCTGATACTACTCTCTCCTCATCCCTCCTCCTCTCCTTTCTTTAAAGCCAATTATCTTCTCTCATTCTTCAGTAATTGTCTCTCTACTGCTGCTTCTTTCACTCTTTCACTGCACAACTGCCTCTTTCATCCCTTTTCCATTTATCTTTTCCTAGATTCCTTTACTCTCTCTCTCTCTCTCTCTCTCTCTCTCTCTCTCCATTTTTCTCTCTTACATTTAGCATCCCTCTCTCTTTCTCTCTAGCGTTAGCTGCAAGCTGCAATATCACATGAGCAGAATGTCAAGTGCTTCCAATAAAGCACACTTGCTATGTTTAGTCCTGATGACAGACACGCGTCTCTTCACAAAGCTGCATGTGGGATCACTCTACTAGTTACTTACATTCCTGTAAAGCGACTGCAGAGACCAAAATTCACATATATTTATAAAACATAAATGCACACAAATATCCACACACACAAGAACTCAGCACGTAAGGCTACATTATAGGCTGTGCATAATCTTCCGGACTACGCTACTTTGATATTTCCTAACAAAATATCTCTGTGATAAAAGGTGTATTTCTGAAATATCTAACATTTTTATGGTGGAATTCTGTTCATGAAAATTTAAGACTCATTAGGACATTCAAACAGATATGTGCTCACATTCATAAACACGATACACAAAGGACATCAGATCTGTCTACTGTGCCATTAACCCTAAAAGCTGTGAAATAAAGTTGAGTGAGAACAGTATTCCACTGAGGAAGTGGGGTGTTTTTAAGAGTCTTTAACTGGTGTGATAGATGATTAGGTAGCAGGGCAGAGGTAAATTATTTATCAATTTACATCTTTCAGGAAGTAATTTGTCAGGAGAACTACTCTAGCTGGGTGGTTTTCACTTATAATGAAATGTAATAAAAAATGAGAAGTCAAAAATCATGAGTCTGTGTGTTAAAAGTTTAACATTTCATTTTTGAATGTACTGAATTGAGTATTGTACTTATGTCATGACTAAAGAAAATTTATTGAGAAGACAGTTGGGAAACCAAAAGATCAGTTCACTGATGTGATGGTGAACTTAGCAAAGAGCCCACTTTAAATTGTATCTTTAGGAACTTTGGTACTAGCAGCCTCCCACAAAAACTCATCATTTCTTCCCATTTCTTTAGTTGAATCTATGACAAGTGTCAAAGATAACACAGTTTGACAGATAAAACAGTATTTTTGCAGCAGCAAGGTGATTCACAAAGATCTATTACATGAAAACTTGGCATATCTCAGCATGGTGTGTGTCCTTAAAAAATGTGAGGAAATTGGACAAGTGAAGAACAAAAGAAGAAGTGGCAGGTCTAAAAAAACTATCCGTATCCGTAGAAATAAGAAAAACTTCAGCAAAGACCTGACACAGGACCTGAAAGATGCATCTGGCCCTTGAGTTGATCCATCTACTGTTCACCAAAGCCTCATAAGAAAAGACCTCAGTGGAAAGGTGGCTGTCAGGGAACCATTTTTGTGGAAAAACAGGGAGAAAAGGCCGAGGTATGCCAGATTACACAAGACCTGGACCGAAAATCAGTGGCAACAGGTCTGATGGAGTGATGAATCCAAATTTGAATTTTTGATACAAAGCCTTCTATAAAACACACTGCAGGCTATGTCATGGTTTGGGGTTGCATGCCAACCATTGGTGGTGGAGATCTTGTTAAAAATTGAAGGAATTAAGAATGTAGAAAAGTACCATCAAATTTTGATCCACCATGCAATACCATCTGGAAAGCGAATGATTGGCAACAGCTTCATTTTTCAGCATGTGAATGATCCTAAATACACTGCATGTGTAGCAAAAGCATACCTGAATAAAAATGCACTATCAGCCATGAACAGGCCTCCCCAGAGCCTGGACCTCAACATTAGTGATGGAGTGTGGGATCATCTTGTCAGAGAACAGGACAAAAGTCAGCATCTAAAGAAGATCTTTGAAAATCTTTCAAGAAGCCTGGCGAACTACTCCTTAAGACTACTTAAAGAAATGACAACAAAGCTGCCTGAAAGAGTTCAGACTGTGTTGAAGAATAAAGGTGGTCACACCAAATATTGACTTTCAACCTCTTTAGAATTGTACAAAATCCATTTATTCTGTCACGCTTCAATAAATCGCTGCACATATTTTTTATTTTCCTAGCAAAACATAAAGAAATGAGAGGTGGCTCGAGACTTTTGCACAGTACTGTATATATAGTTTCCCTGATATATTTTTTTACAAATCACATCGAGCAACCCAAGCTAACCAAGCTGTTCAGCAAGTGTTAGACTTACCCAATGTTAGACTTAACTCTTACTCACAAATCATCATGCCCAGTTTGAAAAGCCTAAGACACCAAAGGTCAAAATCCCAAACTGGAATTTTCAAAACAACTGTCCAGTAAGTGGGCACGTCCATCTTTTATATACAGTCTGTTATTTACCCTGTAGGTGTGGAAATTGCACTTTCCAGCCAAGTCAGAACAGATAATGCAGGTACCAGTGGGTAACATTAGAGTCCATATTTCAGTTACAATATTTACATTTTCATTATTTTGTCCTATTGTTTTCCATTTAATTACTAAACTCTGTTTGGTTAGAACAGCTTTAATTATTCTGGCTTGGCAAGAAAGCAGCAATGCAGGCAGCAGAGTGAGGGGCGTGTCTCACCGACAGTGAGGGGTCGTGGGAAGTGTAGCTGGCCCAACGTTCATTCTCAGCTCCTCCATCACCTACAGCATGCATGGAGAGAGTCAGGGGTTTATGCACATATTGCAAACAGGCAGGCACACACAAACAAAACACACGAACTGAAAAAAAAATGTGCAAAAAGCTATCAATGCAAACACTACCACACACATCAAATAAATCTTGATGCAGGGGAGAGAGAATGAGAGGCTAAATGCACATGGGCACAAAGACACAATAACAGTGTGTTTTTCCAACACTCACTGAGTATACTGTACACACCTGGTTCATGGCACTCTTCAGCCAGGTATCCACAGCAACCCCAACTTGACGCAGAAGGTCCAGCCGAGCTTCAGCTTTCAGCTTTATTGTCTTTAGAGAGCAAAGAGGTTAGGGGTGTTAAAAACACATACACAGAGCCTGCAGAGTCCCATGTCAGTCTTAAAAAGAAAATAGGAAAAAAAAGAGATGGAAAAAAAATACCTTTAACACGAAAACGTTATAACAACAAATGGTTATTAGCAAACACTTCCATATGCTGCAACTACCTACATGGGATGCATCTCTCATAAACAATGGGGTAACTCTTGAGGGATTACTGAAATGAAACAGGAAGATGGAAATTAAGTGAGGCTGTACACCAGAGGAAACATAAGGAACTCTCTCTACTCATGACACTTCTCTCTTTTTGACATCTTGACAGCTGCAACAGTTCTCTTCAACGCGAACTGAGTTTTCACCCCAAAATGTGTTAAAACTGGGTTACACAGTCTCCCAAGCAACAAATCATCAAAATTTGCTGCGCTCTAATGAGACAAGATGATGATGCTATATCCACCAGCAGGGGAACCCCTGAGATTTAAATTCAAGCTGTCTCGCCTCCTCAGCTCTTTCATCTCAAATCCTGTCTCCTTTTCCCGCTGTCTCTCATTGTTTTCCTCAATTTCCCCTTTCATTACCCGCTTCTTTTCTCACCAGTGCTGACAGAGCAGACTGATAGCTGATAGCTCCATCCCACATAGGCACAGAGTCAGACAGAAAGACACGCCGCCAAGACAGACTCCTAGACTTTGATCAATAAATACCTCAGCCACTTTATGCGCCTCGGTTTTTCCTTTCCGTTAGCAGCACCTAACTATCTCTAAAGGGAAACACCAGCCTTGGCTGTTGCTACGGAACCATAAGAATACCAGAACAAAAGGGGGAAAGTTACAAATATTGGCCATTACACTGCTAGCGATTGTTCTTTAAGGAAACCTGCAGCAGTTAATCGTTAATGTAAGTCAATATGAGACACAGCCAATGGTGTGAGTGCAAATCACTGGTGGATAGACTGCACAAAGTCAGGCAGACAGAACATAATCAATACAAGTAAAAGTGAAATAAACAAAAAAATAGATGGAGGATAGACCGAGAGAAAAATTGCATGGAAAACATTAGTGGCACAGTACCTCATCCAGATCACAATCCATCACAATAAAACGCCCATAAATACCCATTAAATGAGCAACATGTCCTTGACCTTGAGCACAGTTTGGGTGAAGACTGATCACTAAAGTCTCAGGCCAGATGAGCTAAACATCAGCAATTCAGCAGTAAATCAATTATTGAATTATTCAGAATTATGGATTCAGCTTTTGTAGCAGGTCTTCTATGGAAGCAGAGTTTTGTTTTACAAAAGGTACTACAACCAAGTATCCCAACAGGTAAGAGCAGATATGTTGATAAAAGCAATAACCTACAGTGTGTGAGCTCCATATGGCAGAGCAAACCACAAACAAATATAAGAAGCTAAGTACCATATGTGAGTTATTACAATGTCACTACAAAAAAAGCACAGTGGGATCACAGCAGGTAATTACTCCCCTATATCTATAGTAACTTTTCACAATGTGTGCTATATGTTCTATTTCATATGGGCTTGACCCTCTAAGAGCTACATTCCCTCCTGAATATTCTATTGTCTCTTAAATCAAGCTAAATAACATGAAGCATCATCACCATCTCAGCAAACCAGCGGGTCTGTTTTTGTTTTGTTTTTTTTGGACACAAGACAAACACTGTGAAACATGCAAACACAGTCACATGGCTGTGTCTACGTCCTATTTTCCAAATGCGCTCACATGTCAGTACGAATAAAGTGTGTAGAAAAATATGAGTAGATCATTCCAGTCCATTTTCCAATCCTTATTAGTTTTGCTGGCTTGTAGTGAAAAATTTCTGAGAGCTCAAGCTACTCCCTGTTCTGAAGCCATGTGTCAGTGAGGCCAAATATTCTGGTGGAGCCAGTTTGAGAACAGCTCTGGATGGGAACAGCACCTTGCCTCAGCTGTTCTCACTCCCACCTCCACTGACAGCTTGTTAGAGAGAGGAAAGCAGCAAAGATGCCCATAATCATTTACACCAAATTAAAGAATTTTCGATTTAGATGTAAATTATTCTTTAAGACATAAAAAGAATTGGACAGCTTTAAATGTTTGGGTTTTTCCGTGAAGAGAGAATTGGGAAAAAAATATTCCAAATGATTCCTTTTATGCATATCTCCAGAGTATCTCCAGAGTGCCTCTCTCGAACAAACTAGTGAGATCAAAAGTTGCCCCATTCATCCCAGTGCTGCATTTTCTCTTGATATCTGATCTTGGGAGCATGTTGTTTTATTAATTGGCTTCAGCAGAGCACTGGGGCTAGCCTGAGGCTGAATGTCATAATATATCATTTATAAAAGAACATATAGCACATTTAATTTTATATTGTGAAAAATTTCACTTGTCATGTTATCATAGCAAGAATCACTCATATCACTTAATCCGGCTGTTAAGTCTTGTTACCGTAATAACAGTAATTTCAGAGAAACACCAATAGCCTCATTTGTAGAGCACAGAATACATAACTCTATTCTTTCTGTCAGTATTTATTGATTCCACTAAAGAAAAAAAAAAGATTTCTGTAAAGATTGAAGGCTGTAGGCTATAATCAAACACCACTGAATAAATACAAAGCTATAAAAAATGTGAAGCTATTCATTTTGTCTAGTCGTTTGTGACATCATTAAAAAAAAACCACTCTGCCTTGCTTTTCCCCATCGTTTTTGAGTAATACCCAATGCAAACTGCTAATGTGTCTAATCCTGTTTACCATGCAACAGATATTTTAGCACAGTTGTGTTAACTTCAACCACTGATTTTAAACCTCAGTGTATTCCATGTTGTCACAAGCAAACTGGGAATTTTATGGAAAGTCAGTAAATAGTCTTTGTTGCTGGCAGACTGTAATCTTCTTTGCTTAAGCAGACATACCAGATAGCCTGCTTTTTTATAATGATTAAGACAATACTGTAGTATTGCTACAGAATACTTACCCAGCAAAACAGAAATACCCCAGTAATGCACTGCCCAGATACATAATGTGATTGATCATCACAGTATAACACAAAGCAGTTAAACTTCAGGGATATCAATCTATCAAGTTATAAAGCATAAACCACATCTATTCCAGCTGCTTTGGTGCAAATCAAAATGAAGCAACAAGACAACCCCCCCCAAAAAAACCACTGCTCTCTCCTTAGCCACCCTCACTGATTTTTCTATAGTTCTGCTGTTTCTTAGTGTCCCTGCCACGAGTGGTAGCATGGGTCAGTACCTGCAGCACATTCAGGTCGCACAGGCAGTTCAGCCCCAAGAGGGTTGGCCAGCACAGTCTCAGGAGTGTGGAGACAGTACCAGGGGATGGACCATTATACCAGGAGAGTTGAACACAGCTTTAGAAGAATTTCAACAAGCAGCAAGGGTGATATCTGCTCCATAGTGAAAGGAGGAACAGGAGGAGCACCACCAGAGTAGGTAACTCATGTTTCTTATGAAGCTATCCAAATCAGACCCCATGAGGGTGGCATGAGAGCATGGCGTCCTTTAGTGGACTTGTGCTCACAGGCCAGCGCCATGCAGCCCCACTCAGAGAACACCATAACTGGGAGGTCCACCAATTCACAAATGGGAGCAGGTACATACTAAGCAAATGAGATAGACTGCCTGTAACATCATCTCATCCACACTTGAAACTGTAATGGGAGAGGGAGCAACCCTTCTTATACAGATGTGCCATTTAGGAGCTCTGCAACCTGAATGGGCTGCATGTACCATCTCATGCTAACAGTAGCTAAAAGGTCAAAAAGAAAAAGCAAAACTAGGGAAAAATCAGTCAGGAAGGATAAGGCAAGAGCAACAGTCTGTGGCCACCACCTACAAAACCATTCCTTTTTGGGGGTTTGTTTTGTTGTTGCCTCTTCAGTACCCCTGTTCTCACTTTCATTTGCACCAAAGCAGGTGAAATGGATTAACAACAGTTTCTGCTTCCTAACTGGACAGATTGATATCCCTAAAGATTAACTGACTTACTGTGACACTATCATCAAGTGTTCAATTCAATTCAATTTTATTTATATAGGGCCAAATCACAACAAATAGTCGCCTCATGTCTCCTTAATATTTTTGAGCAGTGTTTATTTTAATCCACAAACTAATGTTTACTGCACACAGCATACCTTCTTTACAATTAATTCTCCATTCTAAATCCTGTATAGGCCTGGCTTCAGTTTATAACAAGGTGCTGATATTCCTACTGGAAAAGGCTTGATGGGAAGAAGATGGAGCTGTATCACTATACAGATAATGCTCCCTACATAATGTCTTTTGTCCTGCTTTCACTCGCTTTATAAATGTGTGATGAGAGGTCTGTGATAAAGCCATTAGTATAAAAGAGCTTATAAAATATTCATCATCTTAGTCAAGGTAATGCTGGCCCAGAAGAGAAAATAAAGTGTTAGCGAGAGAAAGAAAGAGAGTGTGGTGGTGGTGGGGGGTGATGATGTAGTCACATGTTTGCACTTTGCTATGAAAACCCTCCCTAATTATTTTGAGGGAAGTGAGATCACAAGCTACTGATAGTTGCTAAATTATTCTTGCTGAACATGACGACAAAGCAAATGTTTTTTAACTTGACAGCAGAGGGTGCCATATATACAAAAGCCTGATAACAAAGGTAGCACGGAGGCAAAGAGGAAGAGAACGAGCCAAGCACAATGCAGCTGAAAAGCAGAATGAATAGAAATATAAAGACATGTGAGAGCGAACACGGAGAACTGAGTTGAGAAGGATGGCACATGGTGCAGCGATCTCATTCGGTGTTGGCAGGTTTAATCTGTGGGAATCGAAGCATAATCAATAAATATCTGGCCAGGGCGTGTAGAAGGAAAAGAGAGGAAGGATGCAAACAGAGAGAGGCACAGCAATACGCTGAACCAAGTCACATAACATAA
>JAMQGT020006014.1:0-52616 GCA_024447675.2 Pterophyllum scalare
GTATTGCTTAATGACTTGAGGAAGCACCCAACCATTACTGTTAGACCTACTGTACCGTTACTAGTCTGCAATTTTTGAAACAATGTAACTGCATGCTGCCTCCACCAGATGGAGCCCATGTTATGGAAACAACTGAAAAGGGGGCACCTTCATAATTACTCAGGGGTTTACAAGCAGATACAATCCGTTCAAATTAATGAACCATCAAATTCCAATATTCAAAGCCTGCAGTGTTAGTATCTCAAAGGCCCAATACTAATATGCTTCAGCATTTCTTTTTATGTACAAACAGACAAACATTACTGGGGCAGTTTTGCAAATGCCTGCATTTCAGTTTTGGAAATAATACCCAGATTAAAATAGTGGCAAAGGCTGGAACCACTACAGCTATTTTATGCCATGCAGTATCACAATGTATTGATTTGTATTAGTTATGTTACCAGCACCAATCACCCTCTCGATGCATATGTAAGAGGGTTCTATCTCTTTGGCAAATTCCTCCACAGCTTGAGTGGGGTCTTCATACGTATCTGGATCCACATAGGTCTTTATTCCAGAAAATGGGACTAGAAGACAAAAAAAACAATACACGTATAACGTATTTTGGACTAGCACATAAAAATTTGACAGTAGGATAGAGCAGATTCTCCACATTTCTACATATCGAGAAACAGAATTGTACAAATATTGTGTGTGTACTTCCAGATCTTAATAATAGCCTACCTATAGCATACACAGCTGTTAAACACATTTTCAGAAGAGATGTGTTAAAGGGTTTATAAACACATTCTGAAAAGTTATGATTATTATATTTATTGATTGATTGACTGATTGATTTGAAAATTCCTGTATCTATGAGAAAATTTAATTAGGGCCAGCAGACCATTAAAAATCTGTAACTTTGTCTCCGACTGAATTGTTGAAAGACGAGTTATTAGATTCTTTTCCTACATGACTTGCATAGAAAAGCTTTCTTCCATAACAGATATTAATTTATTTTATTTCCCAACTGTTTTATCAACCACAGTGCATATTTTCCTAATCTATTCAGAACCAGAAGCATTTGCAAACATAAAGTCATTATCCAGCTACTCTAAGCCTGTAGGATATTCTGTTATACTGAATCCAAACTGTGCAAGAGAAGGTGATTCTTTATTCAACTGTGTTAGTTCATAATTGGTCGAGTATTTGCTTCTTTTATATTTTGAAGTTTTTTCTGTCATTTTGTCAAGGGATGGAAAAGGGGCAGAAAAAGAGAAGGAAAGAGCTGAAAAAAAATCCCCAGAGCAGTATAAAAAGACACTGCAGACAGTCAGGATTCTGCATCCTCCTCTCTGGTTGAGGCTGGGGATGCTGCTGCAGTATTGTGCATTATGACTGGCACAAATGATAACTTGAAGTTGTCCGTGGTACACCTCAAGCAGATGAGCTTGGGACTAAATGTACTTTATAGCTGTGTCAGCTTGTGTTGTGGAAGGCTGAGGGCTTCGTCTACCCACCTCTGTCTCCAGGGTGTCTAAGCTCAGCTCTGTAATAGAACAAGCCTTTTCTACCAGTTTGTTGAGCCTGCTGGCATTCCCCCCACCTGGATGATGCTTCCCAAGCACAGAAGAGCAAAGAACAAATAGCACGAAAAGACTGGTACAGTTCGTATAAATTTAATTTTACTTGAATAGAAACAAATGACTCATAAAAATACCCTTGTATCAGCAAGGCTGTTATTATTCTTTGGCATATGCTGAAAGTAAAATTAGACTCGTTCCTGGATGAGCTGCAGAAAAACTCTGTCCAACTTCCTGGACCATGAAGGAAGGCACAGAGCAAAGTATTAGTGCAGCAGATAACTGAAACAATTCTTCAAATGTGGATGCAAACACCAAAATGACACTCATATGTACAAAAATTCAAAATTTTCCCAATTTGGCCATCATATTCATGTTAGGAAACAGCTTTTTTCATGACGGAAAAACACTACATATATTTGAGAGGTTTTACTCTTGATTTGTAATCCTTTTATCTATAAGTAAGTCAAGTTTATAACTTAAAAACTTCTTCAGAGCTACTTTGTTTCAAGTAAAACAAAATAATTATAATGACTCATAGTATGTTACCTGCTGCTGCAATGGTCCAGTAACAACTGTAGCTGCACAGAGCTGTGCAGGTTGAGGGATTACCCTTTTACTCCTTTGATTGCATTATGATGCATACAACTGGGTTGGGATATTTAACATTCATCTGGTGGTGATTTATTCCCAGTGCGATTCAGTGAATTTTATGTATTCAGTGCATGAAGGCTTCTTTACCCTTGGCTCATCTCTCTCATGCTGGCACACACTGTCATCAGTGTTTTTAACTGCTTATTTTTTTCAGAGGTTAACTGAGAGAGATAACATGGAAAGTCACACCAGCAGCCACTTTAGAATCACCAGCTAACCTGACAAGCATGTCTTTGGACAGGTTCAGACCTAGAAACTTATTGCTATGAGGTGATCAGATGCACCAACTACACTAGGTTGAATAGTATTCTCTGAATTTTACCCTTTCCCAGTTTAGTCTATGGTAAATTGACTGCAATTTTTAAAGTCCTTTTTACTCTCACCTAGCACTCAAAGTACTTTTTACACTGTAAGCTACATCCATGTATTTTTAACACTTATAAACAAACCCAGATGAATGCTTCCGAGGTTCAGCATCTCGCCTGAGAACACTTCAACATACAATTGCAGGAAATTATTTTCTGAATGGTAGACAACCCGCTCTGAATCCCGAGCTACCTTAAACAGCAAGTTTTGGGGGAGGGCACAGCTGAGAACTGGATAACCAATGAGGAGTGTCAAGGTTTCATCCAGGAGATGTGACTGAAACAAACAGTAATAGTTGTACTGGTACACCCACACCCCTTTTTCCAAATTATTAAAAAGAAAAACAACAACAACAACAGAGTAGTTGCCATAATAGTAATACTAAATGAAGTTAAGGCACAGAATAAACAGGTGGTAGTAATCATTAATCATAGTAATTAAGTAATCATAAAACAGCATCTGTGCCAATTTTAGTTCTCATATCCATCTGTGAATGATTTCCCTGCAATCTTCAGTTACCTGCTGCAATATACGAAGAAACACACAAGTAACTGCACACAAACAGCAGCTTAGAAGCAGGCCTTGTGTCCAAAGGAGAAGGAATTGGTATGTCAGCATGTTACAATATTTTTCTTCACAGCCTTTAAGGTTCTCCTCAGATCAATAACAAATCCCAAAATCAAACACACACAGGGTGGAATGGCTAGATTTGTGTTGAGAGCCACACTTTTTCCCCTGCAGGCCTGAAATCAGATCCTACAAGTGCTCTCACTGAATTGTCTAAGTAAACACAGGGCAGAATGATATGTCCTCCCTATGGGGCAATCTATACCTCTGTTTTTATCTGTAATTGTAGCACCACTGTAATTATTAACCGGAACAGCAAGTTTTGTCAAAAAACCAATAGTGGGTGTCTGGCAAACTGTGAGTGATTTAGCACAGAAAATAGGCCCAATCTGTGTGACAAAAGCCCAAACATAGTGAGGGGGGGACTTGAAAAATTGATTTTTAAGAGTCAAAATCTTAACAATGGCATGCACAATGGTGAGCCAGACTGAGAGATTTTGAAGGCTGTTTTTGTTTTTTGTAACATGATGCAATATGTGTTTACTAAAAGTATTAAAAGGACATGAAGAACGAACATTTGCACTACAGTTTAACCGTCTGCTCTCTGGATTACTGTACACACACACACACACACACACACACACACACACACACACACACACACACACACACACACACACACCCACCCTTATACCAATATATGGATCTTACCTGAACAAAACTTTTAAAATAATATTGCCTTTTAAGACAAAGTACAGACTACTTGTAGTTTTTTAGGCCTAATCAGTTCTTTTAGATAGTTATTTGGCTTTGATCTTTTTAAAATACACACTAACATCAGCCCAGTGCTAGTTTGAACAAGCTTCGAACCTTCAATCGGCCTGATCTACCAGCAAGTGGATGGACTGTAATGAGACAGTTCAAATGTATCCTTTGGGCTTATTTCATTTTGAGCCATTACATGAACAAAACTAAACTAAACAAAACTAACAAAGTAATAAACTAGCTTCAGTCAACACGAAATAAGAGAGTACATCAGTTCTGCTCATGACAATATAAAAAATGCATAATACATAAGAAATATAGCTCCAAGGCAAATAGTGACCACACTTCATCTAACTTCTTGCAAAACTAAAGTCCTGGGAATTAAAACAAATGCTGCAGCATTCATCTTACCCGTGTGAAATCCTATATTAAATACACACACACACACACACACACACACACACACACACACACACACACACACACACACACACACACACACACACAGAGAGAGTGAGAGAGGAAGAGTTACAAACAAGGTACCGTGTCCACTGTGAAAGCGTGTCCTTCTCTTCTCCTCTGACTTCATCCGGGCTTTAATGTACCCCTGACACCTGCACAGGTAACCCAGATTAACAGTAAGAATCAGCTAGTAACCTCTACAATGTTTTGTACTAAATTAAGATAAATTAGTTTATATTATCAGCATGAAGCATGTGATTTTGTTTTTTTTTTGCCACATGCCACTTCGCTTCCCTCTGTAATTCAAACGACAGCCATTAAGTTCTTTTCTATAACCCATTTTTAGAGCAATTTCTGTTCTTGCCTTGACTGAGCTCTTTTTTTCATTTTCTCACTTTTTTAGTATTCAGAGTCCCACATACTCAGACTTTCACGGCATCACCGATTGGAACAAAACTAACAATCAAGCACTTGTATTCAGCAAAAGAAACAATTTGGATCCTCTTTTCAGAAACTATACAAGAAGAAGGCTTTGAAAATGTGATCGTAAGAATAAAATTTGCTGAAACTTTTCACTTTATTTACACAGTTTACAAGTCACTTACATCAAAAACACTTTATTGACACTTGGACTCAAGTAAACCTGGTTCAAAATAAAGAGATTATAAATTGCAAAATTTCATTTGCACACTATGAGCATTCTGGCTCTGTATTATCCACATTCTTGACACATGAGAAAGTTTCAGCTATGTATGAAAGTCATTCAAATTGCTACAGAACACAATACAACAGTTTATCTGTTACACGGTTACCTCTGCAACATTTTCTTTAATGTTGCGAATTGCAGTTACCATTTAAAGTATTGTAACAATTCATCCTAAATAACCCATTTGTTTATATTTTGCTATAAAATGTGCAGCATACGTAAACATACATGAAAATACAGAGAGTATATAAGACAGAGTTTGTACAATTCTAATAAGTGAATATTTGAAGTGAATATTTGGTATGACCACCTTTATTCTTCAACAGCCTGAACTCTCTTTGAGAAGTTTTCTTGTCATTTCTTTAAGTAGTCTTAAGGAATAGTTCTCCAGGCTTCTTGAAGGACATTCAAAGCTCTTCTTTGGATGTTGGCTGTCTTTTGTTCAATTATCTGTCAAGATGATCCCACACTGCTTCAATAATATTAAGGTTCCATTGTGCATTCTTCTATCCAAGTATGCGTTTACTGCAACGAGACCATTTCTGATGAGGCTTCAGTGAACAGTAGATGGCTCAACTTAAGGGCCAGATACATCCCTCAGGTCAAGTGTCAGGTCTTTATTCTATTTTATTTTCCTATTTCTTAAGGACAGATGCTGTTTTTCTTTTGTATATACCTTTTTTTAAGGCCTGCCAGTTCTTTTTTTGTCCTCCACTTCTCCAGTTGTCTCAGATTTTTTTAAGGACACACTGCACACTGTGCCGAGATATGTCAAGTTTTCATCTAACAGCTCTTTGGGAATTACCTTTGTTTTCCTAAAGATATAATTTAAAATGGGTTCTTTCTTAAGTTGCCTGTTATGTGTTCATCTCTTGAGTTACTGTAAGTGCCTTTTTATGCTCGAATGATTCAAAGGACAGTGTGTCTTAACAAACAAAACAACATTCCTCTGAAAATGGTCAGGTACAAGGACTGGACTGAAAATAATTGAAAAAACAGCCAATGCCCACAGAATTTTTTTTTGAAAGAATTCACAATGCCTGGAGAACTACTGGCTGCTTGAAAGCAAAATATATTTACTTAGCACAAAAATAAGGAAATTTGTGCTGTAACAATGCTTCTTGACAATAAATTTCATACTGTTGAAAAGCCTGTTTATTTCCCCTTAAATAGTGCCACATTTGTAAGGAAAATGCATTTGTGGGTTAAGTAGCAGAGTTGGGATGTGGGTTGCACCCATGAACCCCAGGTCCTGACAATCAGGCTTGTCATCACTGAAGGCAATCTCAATAAAGAGAGATATCAAGATGAGATTCTGCAGCCAGTGGCAATCCCATATCTCCAAAGTCTGGGCCTGAACTCTATCCTCCAAGATGACAATGCTCGCCCCCACAGAGCAGGCTCATCAGAGACTACCTCTAAGATTTGGGAGTGGAGAAGATGGGATGGCCTGCCTGCGGTCTTGACCTCAACACCCTTGAACACTTGTGGGATCAGTTTGGGCATGCTGTTTCTGCCAGAGTGACCAGCACAACCAAACTGGCTGACTTGTGACAAATGCTGGGATTTATTGCCAAGAATGGTCAATGGACTGGTTCTGGTATATAATGCTTTTTCCTACTCCACTTCAGCACTCAAAGCGCTTTACACAACATGCCTCACACAACGACTTCTTTTCTATGTGTAAGTGATTTGCTCTACCTACTGAGCTACAGCCAACCTTAAAGAAGCATTATTACAACAACGAAATAAACAACCAAACACAAATTTCCTTACTTGTTGTGCTAAGTTTAGAAATGAAAGGTGATTCAAGACTTTTGCACGTTATTGTGTTTCAGGGGAAAATTAAGATGGGAACTGCTAACATTTAAGTATGCAATAGTTACCATATAAGCAGCTCATTCCCCATATACATTCATTGATTTGTTAACATACATTTATCAAACAGGTTCCATGCATATAGTGAAGTCTGCCTTTTTATTCTGCTTTTCTTGTAGACTGAACTTGAGATATGTTCAGCATAATGTGATGTTTGCAAATTGTGTAATCAAAGACTATCGCTTGAGTTTGTATCATAATTAAGTCAAAAATCTAGAAAGAGTATCCACACTGGCCATTTTTCATTGTTTATTAATAAGTGCCACTAATGGTTAAAAACTCTGTGAACCAGAGGCAGACTGAAGACAACTTTCTGAGCCAACCTGTGGAGGTTAATGGAATGAAGCAAACTGCTGGTACATGCATTACATGCTGAGTAATTAGGCAGAAAATTGGTTCAGCCATTTGGAAAATAAGAGTGTCTGCTTGGTGGCAAAAGGAGTCCATTAACAGACTTCTGGTTGTGGCCTCACTCTGGAGATTATGAGAGAAAAAAGGTGTGTGTGTGTGCATGTGTATGCATGCGTGCGTGTGTGCGTATGTGTGTGTGTGTGCATGTGTGTGTGTGTGTGTGTGTGTGTGTGTGTGTGTCGTGTGTGTGTGTGTGTGCTCGCATGTGTGTGTGTGTGTGTCTGCACCAAAGAAAAACAGGAGATGTCTTACCGTCCAGTGATTAGAAGGAAGAGGGTAAGGATAACCAAAAGGGAGAAACCTCCTACAGATGCTGTGACAACCACCAGAACTTGACCCTGATCAGCAATATCAGGATCTGAGGAAAGTGAGAACAAAGTGAGGATGAAAACGGAGGAAAGATCATTCATCTGAATATTAACAACTCTCCCTCCCAGAGTTCATGCCAGAGAAATGACAAACTGCTTCTAACAGCTAACAAAGCTGTTAGAATTTACTGAACACACTGGATGTGGGTTCTCTGTTAATAACATTACCCATGTTTACCCCTAATGAAAAGTTACCACTAATGAAGAAGATTTACCATCCTCAAACATATCTGAGAACAACATAACATTAATGCTATGAAAAAGTCTATTTAAGATTATTGTTGTAATTGACTGGCTTTTGTTTTGACTTCTGGGCTTAATTCAGACTGTGTTATCATAACCCAAATAAGAAAAGCCTGAGCTGTACATGGTGGAGCTGGATTGCATGGAATGTTAGCTGAAAAATCCAGCTGCAGATTAATGTTATAATGTAATTTTAAAAAGTGACATGTGAGTGGCAGTCATGGATTTTTGTCTTGGAATTTCTTTTACACACCCAAAAAAATATTTTCACGGGACTCTATGTAGTCCAGTAAAAAAATAAGTACACCCTTACTGCTTCCATCGGAATGAAGAGGGTAGATGGCAGCCTTGTGCTGATAATCGAATGCACTTGATTAACTGTAAAAATGAGCATCTCATAAAAGCCGAAGTTTTGTCACTTTGCAGATCTGGAGCATTTAGTTGTGTATTTGTCATGGTCCTGGGCTTTTTTGCCCAGTGTTTTGAGTTTTGTATTCCTCCATAGGGATTCTGTTGTGAGTATGTGCATTGCATTCTGTTTTGTTTCCTGTGTTTCCCTCCTAGCTGTTTCCCATTATCTTATTACTATTATTGTATGCATTGTCTGTGTTCTCATCAGTTGTCAGTTGTCGTCAGTAGTAGTGTGTTCATCTATCTGTTCCTGTTTCTTGCCTAAAGTTTCTTGGTTCTGGATTGCCAGTCCTGATTTTGCCGCATGGAGGTGTTGTTTATAAGTTAAGCAATAAAGTCTGTTCGCTGAGTACTGTTTTGGGTCCAAACCATACGTGCAACACCACCCGCCATGACAGTACAATGCAACTAAATAATGGTCCTAGCAGTCTCAAACCCATTTTGGGTCACAATTCAGACAGTGGAGCGGCTGTGTGATCAGTGGACTTTTCCTTGCCATCCTTGTTTTGGGTGCAAATGTGGGCTGAGGACCAGGATCCTGCCGTTATTGCACCTCCTACTCCCTTTCACAGGAGGAAGTGCAGCTCTTGGCGGCAAGATCGGCAGCCCCAGTCTGCTGCCACACCAAACTGGACAGGGACTCCTGCACCCGTATCTGTTCCGCGGGTGGGGGTGGCTAAGGTCTGGCCTCAGGGAGCAACAGTGGATCCTCACAAGAAGCCTCAGTCATCAGTTTAGATGGCTGCAGGCCATGCAGATTGGTCTCAGTTTTGGGGGAAAATGGCTGTGTCCTGCATGCCTACAGGTGGAGTCTCCAGAGTCAGCATCTGCAGTACCTCCGTCTGAGTCTTCAGTATCTGCAGCTCTTCCATCACGTCAATCACCAGAGCCTTCAGCTGCAGCGTCACGTCAGCCTTCAAAATTATCAGCACCGCTTCTTCAGCCACTGGACTCATCAGCACTGTTTCTTCATCCACCAGAGTCTTCAGCCTCTGCAGCACCTACGCCAGAGTCACCCTCAGAGTCCACAGCACCGCCTCTTCAGTCTTCAGAGGCTCCTACTCCACTGCCAGGGTCTTTGTCCTTGCCTGAGTCTTCAGAGCCGAAGGGTCCCACTCTGCCAGTGAGTCCAGCTCCACCCGGGTGTTCTGAGCTCGAGCCAGAGTTGCCAGTGAGTCTCGCTCTGTCCGAGCCTCCGAGGGGGTTCAACCAAGTCATTTGATGGGTTCTCCTGTCAAGTACCTGAGGGTCTCCATTTGGCCGTGAAGCACAGTGCCACGCTTGATCAAAAGCAAACAGCATATCAGCACAAACACCTCATACCAACCATGAAACACAGTGGTAGAGGCATGATGATCTGAGCTTGTTTTACAGCCACGGTACCTGAACAGTCACTGAGTCTGCCATGAACTCCTCTGTATGCCAAAGTATTCTAGTCTGAAATTGGGTCGTCCAAAAGGACAATGATGCCAAGCACAGCAGCAAATCAACAACAGAATGGCTGAAAAAGAAAAGAATAAAGGTACTGCAGTGGTCCAGTCAAAGTCCAAATCCCGACTGAAATGCAGTGGTGAGACCTTAAGAGAGATGGGCATAAATGAATGCCTGCAAACATCAATGAACTCAATCAATGTTGTAAAGAAGAGGGGTCCAAAGTTCCTCCATAGCAATGACTGATAAAGTCATACAGAAAATGATTACTTCAATTTATTGGTGCTCAAGGTGGCGCTACAAGCTGCTGAATCACGGGGAGAATTTAGTTTTAGTTTTGATTTAGTACTGTGAAAACTGTCTTTTACACATGACTACACACCAAACTAAAAGCTGCTTTATCACTCTTGCCTATGAACAAACAAAATAGTCATGTAAAATATAATTTCATTTGCATTCCACAATTTTTGCTAATGTTTGTCTTGCCATTATCATTTTTTTTATTTGAGGATAACTTTCTGTCAGTGTTTCTCCAACATTTCTCCAACAGTTTTTATAAAATTATGGTAAATATGAAAACTGTCAGTAATCACTGTTTGACTCAGAGCCACATTAGGTGCACTATAGAGTGTAAGTGGGCTTACATCAAATTCACTATACACATTATATGGAAGTATGAGAATATTAAAGTGAATATATCTACACATTCATCATCTAAAGCATGTGCCAGATATGCTCATGCATACCATCATAATCAGGAACTTATGGAAGCTTATAAACATTTAAATAAATGGCTCATGCCTCAGTAAGCACTGATGAGTTTTGCTGTGTAGTGAAGAATGTCTATAAAACATCTCCAAGGATTATATAGAGCTGGTAATCGACAGTGATAGCTCCACATCTGTGGCTTCCAACTCCCTTTCTCGCCTGTGCATTGTTTTAAAACACACTCCATATCCATCTGGAACAACAAATCTGCCTGATTATCAGTATTTTTTTGTGGTTTGTGTTTTATTCTTCCCTAAAACACAAACCACAATTCCCACATGCCCCGTCCTCCACAATCATACCCTCGGCTGCAGTTGCAAATTCAAAGTTGGGGCTGTACGCTGTGTAGCCAGCAGCAGTGCGAGCGCGCACATAGAAAACATAAACAGTCGAGGGTCTCAGGCCCGTTACCACAACACTGGGGGTTTTGGTCCGTGTTGATGAGTAGCTGAGGTGCTCTTGCTCCTAGAAAAGCAGAAACAGATTGCCAAAGATGATAATACCACATTTTGGCACAAGAGATAAACGGGTTTTTGCATAAACCCATTATCAGAGCACTGTCTTAACAGAAGACATCATTTCTATCCTATTAATTATCACAACAGATGGTGACCAAAGCAGGGATAATGACACATTATGGATGCTCCACACTTATGTGTGGCTTTCTGAATTATTCACTGTGGCGCATTCTAGATCAACACCAATAAAAAAAAGACTTTTGCCACTAAGCAAATTACACACTGTACATAAATGTGGTCTGAGAGAAGCAGAAGTCCTTCATTCAGTATGATAAATAGGCCTTACCTTCTCATAATATTTTACTTCATAGTCCACTATGTCTGAGGGAGGCTTTTCCACTTCGGACCAGGAGAGGGCGATGCTGTTTTGAGAGGCCCAGTCCTTTCTGACTACACCCACCAGAGCAGGACCTGAGGGTTAAGTGAAAGAGTGCAGGGTTTGGAGTCAGCAGTGATAAGAAAGCTGTGAGAACGAAAGTGTTCAGAAGTTTGAAAATGATGTCTTTTTTACATGACTGGCATTTCTTGATAAGAAGTGTCCATATTCATCACCATGGCAATTTTACAATATTCTTAAAATCAACAAAATGACAAGCATACTTGACTTACATGACTGATTTACATCCAATTGGTTGGCTCACTGAAAAGTGTTTATGTCAAAGAGTGCACCCTTAAACACATTAAAACTTTGGGAAACACAAGCAAAAAAACAAAACAAAAAAACAGTAAGTTTCTAGCACATTTGAGAGACAGAGTGTCACCTGGCCAAGAAGCCCAGTGGACTGAGGAAATAAGTGATCCAAGCCATTTCCTGCTCTAGTCACTGCAGTGAACTCTGAAGTGCATCTACTGAATTTAGAGCCAGTACTGCAAAACACATTTTAAAAGTGTCTTCAGCCACTGGAGAAAAGATGTAAGCATCGAATCAAAAGTTGTAGAGCTGCAATCGCAAAAGAAAAGCAAAATAAACCTCTGAATCTGAACTTATATTCACTCTGCAGTTTATAGTAGACAATCTCAGGTAAAATAGGCTTTGTGAAATATCATGACCAGGGCACAGAAATGCATTTAGTATCACAGGAATACCCAAGATAAAAGTAAGACCAAGAAAAAGAAACATTTTATTGTCCAGCTGCAGCGCAATGTTCAGTCTGTGAGAAACGTTTTTGTCACAGAACACAATAGATCTACAGCAAATGTTTATCATGTTTGTCATTATTGCTGAATTTTCGGGAATATTTTACACAAGGCTGCTGAGGACATCATAAAATTACCTAGCAGAGAGTCAAATATTTACCATCAATTATTCATAAAGCCTCTGCTTCAACACAATATGATTTGGCAAACTAACAGATCCAGTCCCTCCTGTTGCTGTGCGTGCTGTTTGGGAGATCATTGTTGGAATACAAATTTGGAAACAGACTGATGTCATAAATTGTCCTCATGCTCAGAGAAGCAGATAACCTACTCTATACTGAAGTCCACAGACTGGATGTGGCACTTCACAAGAAGGTGACATGTCCCTATAGTAAGTCAGATGCATTGGGGTGCAGAGGCAACTCTTACATCTTGTTAAGAAGCCAAAACCTTCTAGCAGGAGCTCAGCACAGACACAATGCTTCACAGTCCTGCAGCTCACCCACTTGTATGTTTTTTAAAAAGAGCAAAAAAAAGAAAAAATGATTCACGCATGAAACATGGGTTTGATGCTGACTCCTACAAAAATGTATACTCAGGGTGACAAATATGCATATTTAATGTGTGTCCAACTATTATATTACAGCACACGCCTTCAGACTCAGAGCGGTTTAAAAATCCATTTCTGGATGAAAAATATGTTCATGTCAGAAATTCATAGAATAAAATGTTATTTACATGACATTTTCAAATCATTTGTGTTTTATGACCAACAATCTAAAACTCCCCCAAAATTTAACTCATTGTATTTTAAAGCTAAAACTAAATATATTAATTTTGTGCTTCTGATATACTGTTTCAGCTTTAGCTTTGGTACACAAACATGAGACAGGCAGTTTTCTATATTACCCACTTTAAAAATGGAAATGAATGCAGCTGGAGAAAAATCTGAAGAGGAAGAAACTACTGTATATATCAACCCATATGATACCAACAAATACATGGGTCGGACAATGAAACTGAAACACCTGGTTTTAGACCACAATAATTTATTAGTATGGTGTAGGGCCTCTTTTTGCGGCCAATACAGCGTCAGTTCGTCTTGGGAATGACATATACAAGTCCTGCACAGTGGTCAGAGGGATTTTAAGCCATTCTTCTTGCAGGATAGTGGCCAGGTCACGACGTGATGCTGGTGGAGGAAAACGTTTCCTGACTCGCTCCTCCAAAACACCCCAAAGTGGCTCAATAATATTTAGATCTGGTGACTGTGCAGGCCATGGGAGATGTTGAACTTCACTTTCATGTTCATCAAACCAATCTTTCACCAGTCTTGCTGTGTGTATTGGTGCATTGTCATCCTGATACACGGCACCGCCTTCAGGATACAATGTTTGAACCACTGGATGCACATGGTCCTCCAGAATGGTTCGGTAGTCCTTGGCAGTGACGCACCCATCTAGTACAAGTAATTGGGCCAAGGGACGTTTGGCATTGGCACGAGTGACCAAAGCTCTGGCTATAGCAGCCCAGCCGTGTATATTGACCCTGTGGAGCTCCCGACAGACAGTTTTGGTGGAAACAGGAGAGTTGAGGTGCACATTTAATTCTGCCGTGATTTGGGCAGCCGTGGTTTTATGTTTTTTGGATGCAATCCGGGTTAGCGCCCGAACATGCCTTTCAGACAGCTTCCTCTTGTGTCCACAGTTAATCCTGTTGGATGTGGTTCGTCCTTCTTGGTGGTATGCTGACATTACCCTGGATACCGTGGCTCTTGATACATCACAAAGACTTGCTGTCTTGGTCACAGATGCGCCAGCAAGACGTTCACCAACAATTTGTCCTCTTTTGAACTCTGGTATGTCACCCATAATGTTGTGTGCATTGCAATATTTTGAGCAAAACTGTGCTCTTACCCTGCTAATTGAACCTTCACACTCTGCTCTTACTGGTGCAATGTGCAGTTAATGAAGATTGGCCACCAGGCTGGTCCAATTTAGCCATGAAACCTCCCACACTAAAATGACAGGTGTTTCAGTTTCATTGTTCAACCCCTGTACATCCAACCATCCATCCATCCATTTTCTTCCGCTTTTCCAATTCAGCGTCACAGTGGTGCTGGAGCCTATCACAGCTGTCATGGGGCAAAACATGGGGTACACCCTGGCCTGATTAGCAGTGTGTCACAGGGCTAACACATAGAGGCAGACAACCATTCACGCCTATGCGTCAATTTAGAATCAGTGATTAACCTAACATGCTGGACTGTGGGAGGAAGCCAGAGCACCCAAAGACTACCTATGCAGATGGGTGAACCTTCTTGCTGTGACACAACAGTGCTAATCACCAACATATGTCTACAGTGTAAATCATGTCCAGACTTTAAAGTAACAGGCTGTCCTAAAAGCTCCCTGAAAAACCTTCAGGTGATCCAAAATGCTACAGCTGGAGTACTGACAGGGACTAGAAAGAGAGATCATAATTCTTCCATATTGGCTTCTCTACATTGGCTCCCTGTTAAATCCAGAACTGAATTAAAAATCCTTTTTCTTACAGGTAAGGCCCTGAATAATCAGGCCCTATCTTATCTTATAGACCTCATAGTACTGTATTACCCCAATAGAGCACTTCACTTTCAGACTGCTGGCTACTTCCTAGGGTATTTAAAAGTAGAACGGGAGGCAGAGCCTTCAGCTCTCAGGCTCGTCTGTGGAACCAGCTCCCAGTTTGGATTCATGAGGCAGACACCCTCTCTATTTTTAAGATTTAGTTTAAAATTTTCCTTTTTGATGAAGTTTATAGTTAGGGCTGGATCAGGTGACCCTGAACCACCCCTTATTTATGCTGCTTTAAACTTGGGCTGCTGGGGAGGTTTCCATGATGTACACATTCACACCTTTTACTCTGTTTATACACTACTCTGCATTTAATCATTAGTTATTCTTAATTCTCTGGCTCTCTTCCACAGCATGTCTTATGTCCTGTCTCCCTCCCCCTCAGCTCAAACTGGTCGTGGCAGATGGCTGGTTCTGCCAGAAGTTTCTTCCTGTTTAAAGGGAGTTTTTCCTTCCCACTGTCGCCAAGTGCTTGCTCATAGAGGGTTGTTTTGATTGTTGGGTTTTCTCTGTATTATTGTATGGTCTTTACCTTAAAATATAAAGTGCTTTGAGGTAACTGTTGTGATTTTGCACTATATAAATAAAACTGAACTGAACTTTCTTTTGTCACTTATTAGTTTATTATTAAAACCCATTTTTCTTAAGGTTATGAGTAAGTTTGTAATCTCTTATTATTAACTGTACGTGTATTTAAAATATTAAAAGAATTCCTTGCATGCAATTCTCAAGACCCTAACATTTTAATACAATAAATGTGTGACCGTAAAAAATACATCTAAACAAGAATCATTTGCATAAATGTCATGTTTACAATTAAGAAAGATGTTTTTCACATGGCTTTAGTGTGATCAAGCAGATCTACACTATGTGCATGACCCACTTTGAGGAAAAGACTTTGTGAGCAACATATTACTGGAAGGGATTTCTGTCTGCAGCATACTGTACTGTATGAATTTATGTCTCTATTGTGTGAGAGAACCTGAGCTCGAGTTTTGGATTTTTTTATTTTTTATTTTTTTGCAAAGGGCCAAAACTCTTTTAAAAATTTCTGCGCTCTTACAGAAGAAACTATTTTAGATTTAGGACAAATCAAACTGCTAGACACCTTCTGCTATGGATGAGTGACTCAAGGTAAACAATTATCGTCATTACAGTGTAATTACAAGACACGTGACAAACAATAATTGAAGAAATAACTTAATCTATAAGCTCTAGTTAGTTTATTGGCAACACATTCAAATAGGTTAACACTCAACTTTAGATAGTCAAAGTAATAAAGAAAGGACAGAAAAGGATGGAGAGAGAGAGAGAGAGAGAGAGAGAGAGAGAGAGAGAGAGAGAGAGAGAGAGAGAGAGAGAGCAAGAGAGAACAAGGAAAGCTGTAAAGAAATCCCAGGGGGCTACATCTCCCCAGCATCTGAGCATATAAATAGAAGTCAGCCTTATTCCCAGAGCAAAGGAGGATGAAAACTGAAGAGAATCCACTGGAGGAAAAAGAGGAAACAGCAAAGTAAGAGAGAGAAAATCTCCTGAATCAGGACACAACAAAACAGTGGAAACTGTTCATGCATGGATTCAGCATGTAAGAACTCTGTGTGACCTGTTATTGTTTTATAAAAGAAATGATCGTGATGAAGGCAGTAACAGAGCTAAACTGTTGTTTATTTGCTTATTTGCTTTATAGGAATTATTTCATTTTAGACAGGTCAGCAAGTAAGAAATTTGCAGTATGAGGTAAACTCAAGATGTCAGAGAAAAGACCATGGACCGTGCTTACCTACAGTAATGTGAAAAGAAAGTTTTCATGTTACTCTATGCAGTACTATGAAAAAATAAGTCCATAGGGATTAAGAGGGTACGTATCAGCTAGGTGCTGCTAATCAAATTCACTTTAATAATAGATCAGCAGCAAGTGTGAGCATCTCTATAAAAGCAGAAGTTTTGGCAGTTTGCTAGTCTGGAACATTCAGGTGTGTGTTAACACAATGCCAAAATCTTCCCAGGAGTGGATATGCCAGCAAATTAACTCTCAGGTCAGGCCGTGCAATGCTCAGAGAAATTGCAAAAAAGCCAAGAGCTACATCTGAGACTCTACGGGCCTCAGTTAGCATGTTAAATGTTAAAGTTCATGACAGCACAGTTAGAAAAAGACTGAAAAAGTATGGCTTGTTTGGAAGGGTTTGCTGAAAAGAAAACCGCATATCAGCACAAACACCTCATACTAACGTCCAGGCATAGTGGGTGATGATTTGGACTCATTTTATAGCCACAGGACCTGAGCCAGCTTGCAGTCACTGAGTTGACCATGAACTCCTCTGTATACCAAAGTATTCTAGAGTCAAATGTGAGGCCATCTGTCTGACAGCTAAAGCTTGGCCAAAAATGGGTCCTGCAACAGCACAATGATGCCAAGCACAGCAGCAAATCTACAACAGAATGGCTGAAAAATTAAAAAGACTCAAGGTGCTGCAATGGCCCGCTCAATGTTCAGACCTCAACCCGACTGAAATGCTGTGGCGGGACCTTAATAGAACTGTGCATAAATAAATGCCCCCAGACCTCAATGAACTGAAGCAACTGTGTAAAAAGAAGAGCGGGCCCAGATTCCTCCACAACAATGTGAGAGACTAATAAAATCATACAGAAAATGATTACTTCAAGTTTTTGCTGCTGAAGGCGATTCAACAGGGTACTGAATCATGGGATGTACTTATGGAAAAAAAATTTTTTCCATGATGTTATTTACACACATAATAAATATTGCTCTTTAAAGCTCACCCACATGCTAGTGAAAAAACAAAACAATACAAAACAAACAAACAAAAAACCACATTGATAAATTATTCTCTATAGGTAAACTATTCTCTTTAGCTTTTTAACAGCTCTTTTGATGAGTACCCTGCAATTTGGTCTCATTGTTGGTGAAACGCTATAGTGAAATCAAACTTTGAAATTATTGTATGAAACTTTTAGTGATATTGTAACCTTTGGACAATTCCTCAGATGCAGTCAAGTATAATTAAAGAGAATAATTAATTTAGACACCACTGAAAGTTGTTAGTTGTCAGTGATTTCTTATTAATAAGTAATCTTCTGAATTTAAAAACTGCTATTAAAAGTCGTGAAGAGTGGAGCAGCAGATCAGTCTGGAATGAACTAAATAACAGTGTTCAATAATCTTTAGTGATTTCTCAATTTATACCTGCAGTTGTTTGATTTCAATTATTTCAGCACAGATTCAGTGCAATATTCAATATAAGTGATTCGTCTATGCTGTGATTCTGCAGTCCAAATTTTGACATGCTAAAAAACATGTTATGTTTGGCCTCTGCTGGGTTTCCTTTTCATGGAAGGTTTACTATTAACCCAGAGTGAGTCTATATTTGTGGCTGCCCGCAAATATTGTAGGTGGACATTTTTTAATCTGTGCAGCAAACACCTTACACAAATATGAACTGATTTTCTCTGTGCCTCCTCGCAGAATACTGCAGTGAACTTTGTGGGAGGCATCTTCAGTGAGAAACGGTCTGCTGAGCATCAACTATGGCGAACTCAGAGCAGAGTGCAGTTCACTCTGCATAAATACAGAGATCATCCTGCTCACTCTGCTCTGCATTGCTGCCTTGAGAGGTGATAGGACAATAGCTGATGACCTTCAAAGATGCAGTGAAACAAACTGTGGAGGGGAGGATGCAGAAATAATCACTGAGATGGGCAACTGAGACACCATGACCCCCCCACCCCCACCCCAAAAAACCAACAAAACAAATCAAAAACAAAAACAAAAAGCAAAACAAACAAACAAACGAAAAAACCCTCGCGATTCCTTAGCAGTCACAGAACTGAAAATCTACCATATCTCATCTTTAAAACAAAATGGCATCTTGCTCAACTGGGCATTTAACTTATCAGAAACGCTTAGTAATTCTGATTAATAAGTTTAGCATAATTAACAGCATAATGAGTCATTAATGTACAATTTACAAATGATGGAAGGACAACAGAAAATATACTGCCACCTTGCTCTCACTAAATAATCCCATTAATTTGTTAATTCTGCTTTTAAATGTCTATTATTCCATAATTGCCTTAATATGACAATCAATTATATGAATAACCTTGCAGCATCTGTTTTAATTGGTAATGAGGCTGTCCATCTGCAGTCCAGCAAAAATAAAAAGAAAGAAAAAAGAACCCTAAGACAAGCAGAGAGCATTTTTCATTTTATGAATGTCCCACCTTATTTATAATAATATATAATATCTAATAAACCAATCACATGGCATAAACTCAATGTGTTTAGGCATGTAAACATGGTCAAGACAAACTGCTGAAGTTCAAAGTGAACATCAGACTGGGGAAGAAAGGTGATTTAAGTGACTTTGAATGTGGCATGGTTACTGCAGAAATTCCAGATCTTTTGGGATTTTCCCACACAACCATCTCTAGGGTTTACAGAGAACGGTCCAAGAAAGAGAAAATATTCAGTTAGCAGTAGTTCTCTTTGCTAAAATGACTTGTTGATGCCAGAGGTCGCAGGAGAATGGCCAGACTGCTTTACACTGAGAGGCAACAGCAACTTAAAAAACCAGGTGTTATATGCATCTCTGAATACTCAACACACTGAATCATTTAAAATATTAAACCATGTGCCACTCCTGTCAACTAAGAACAGGAAACTGTGGCTACAGTTCACATGGGCTCAACAAAAAGAAGTTTGCACAACAGAAGTTTGGAAAAATGTTGCCTGGACTGATGAATCTTCATTTCTGCTGTGACATTTAGATGGTAAATTAGAGGTTTGCTGAAAACAGCATGAAAGCAACGATCCACCCTGCCTTGTATCAAAGGTACAGGCTGGTGGTGGTATACTGGCATGGGGATAGTTTCTTGGCACATTTAAGCCCCTTAGCACCAACTGCGTAGCATTTAAATACCACAGCCTACCTGAGTACTGTTGCTGAGCATGTCCATGTACCCATCTTCTGACGGCTGCTTCCAGCAGGACAACACACCATGTCACAATGCTCAAATCATCAAAATCACATCTCAAACTGGTTTCTTGAATATGATTGAGGTCGCCCTACTCAACTGGCCTCCACAGTCACCAGATCTCAATCCAATAGAGCACCTTTGGGCTGTGGTGGAAATGGAGAGACTGATCATGGATATGCAACTGACAAATCTGCAGTAACTGTGTGATGCTATCATGTCAACAAGGACCAAAAATCTTTCAGGAATGTTTCCAGCATCTTGTTGAATCTGTGCCATGAAGAATTAAGACACTGCTAAAGGCAACAGGGGGTTCAAATCAGTACTAGCCAGGGGTACCTAACAAAGTAGGTTTATATTAAATTTCATATGCATGTTGCTTGTGAAGTCAAATATGTTATTAAAAAAATCAGCCTGGTTGATACTGTGAATTAGCTTTTGACTCAAGCAAATGTCTCATTGTAATGAAGTACAGATGACAATCCCCAAAGAAGTAGAGTCAAATGGTCTGAATAAGTTTTCTCCTTTAATAAATATTCTTTTTGTTTTATTGTTTTTTTTTTTTAATTATGCCATTCTGTCACAGAGAATGTGCAGAACAGGATAAATCTGTGATTTACGCGAACTGCAGAATTAATCTGCTGGAATCCCTCCAATGAAGTTATTATTGTTGTATATGTGTTGTACAATTCTATAATCACAATTAGAGAAAAGTGAGCATATCTGAATGATTTATTTCTGAAAAATGCAATAACAGGAATGAGCTGAGGAAATGACCAACAGATCATGCGCAAGTGTGGGTGATACACGTGTGCAAATCTCATTCTTGTTTGCCTGCTTTTTTGTGTGTGTGCTTAGCTGTGTGTGTATACAGTATGTCTACTGAGGAAAGGCAGTTTGACAACTTAATCCACTCTAAACATCCTAATGGGAACATCCCCACAGGCTGCTTCTCTTCTGCTATGGAGATTATTTTTGCATTCCAACTTCCTCCCACTGGGCTCGCTGCCTTTGCAGGAGAGATGGGTGCCAGGGATGACACATACACACCTGACATCTGGTTTGCATGGTATGATGACAGCCCATCAGCCCACATGTCATTTTGTAAAAATAAAACCTCATGTCATGATCTGGGGTTTTTGACCCTGTGCTCTGTATTCTAGCCATAGTTCCTATTTTGATTTCCATAATAATATTCTCAGGTTATGTTTTCTTTATTTGTAATTATTGTTTTATAATCACAGATACAGTAGTTCCCAGAGTTTGTTTCCTTGCCCTTCTGTGTTCGCCGTGTCGAGTCTGCATTTCTGTGTTAGATGTTCCTTTGTTTAGCTACTTCCTGTTTTATTTTGCTAGTATCGTCTCTCGTGTGTGTTGTGTTCAGTTTTGCTTGTCTCATTAGTTAGATCAGGTTTGCCTCCCTCTAATTTCCTCATGTGTGCATTTAAGCTCGCAGTTTGTTGTCGCCTCCTCCCCTATGTGCTCCCTCGTTCTGTGGTTTCTCTTTTGTCTCAGTTTCTGTATCTCTGGCTCCAGTCCAGCCTTATTTTGTATTTTTGTAAGAGGCTCCTGCATTAAAGCAGAATTTTTGAGTCCTGTCTCCTGAGTCCTGCATTTGGGTCCACACTCTGCCTGCCACACAGCTGTTCTACGACACCTTAATACATAATTTCTCACTGTATACTAAAGAGAATTATAAGAAATGACTGTGAAGTCTTTTTTTTAATGATCAGAGCATAAATATGATATTATAACTGTCGACTCCTTGTTGTCACTTCATCATTAATGCTCCTTCATTCTTATTGCATCTCACTGATTCTGACTCAGGAAGCCAGTGAATTCTACGCATCGGCATAGGTTTTAAAATTTTAATCTAGATCACAGTTTGAAGAGTCATCTTAATAAGCTGGTTGATTGGCTGGCTCACCACTTTGGTCCAGAATGAAAAGGCTCAACAAGTATCAGACAGACTACTGTGTAATGTGAAATTTGGCAGCGACAATTCCCAGAAAATGAACCCTTCTGACTCTGATGATCATTGAACTTGAGATAACCAACCTGTTAAAAATAAGGATACTTTTAAATAGGTGTCTATTGCTGCTTATGCCTACTTTCAAATAATAAAAATTAATAAACATTAATTAGCTTCAGCTTTACTTTATGTTTCATTAAATGGAAAGACAGTAAGCATTATATGTTAGAATTGCAGTGATTAACTGATTAAACAATTGAAAGACAATTAATAGTCAAGATTTCGAGGATTTGTGAATCATTTAAATGGTTAGGCTATGATTTTTGGGTCATTGGGCAAACATTTTATAATAACCTTTCAGCATATTCATACTCTATGAGTCATATTCAGTCATATTCATTCAGATCTAAAAATAAGTCAGATCATAAATTCATAATTCAAACACTTAGTGACAAAATGTACTCATATCGGGGTAGAAAGTGAACTTACCATTCCTCTACTGGGCAGGTAAGCTGCTAAATAAAATTTCCTTTAATATCTACAATGGTTAATAAATTTATTAGACCACCACCCAGTGTAAAGTTTATGCCACAGCTGGCCTAAATTAACACTATTGGTGCAGGTGCTGCTATATGATGAGCTGCCTATATATTACACCTACAGGAACTGCTTGGCCATAAAAGCCCATGCCATGAGGTTCACGGTGTACAGTTTTTGTTAATGCCAGTGGCAATGGGACTGAAAACACCTAAATTTAAGAGGTGTGGCTCAATACTTTTGTCCGTATCAGTTACAAACTGTAGCATAGTGCATGTCTAAGCTTGTCTGGGACATGAGAAGAGAGGGTAGAGCTGCAGGAGAACTGTATTTTAATTTCAACTTATTAAAATAATAGAGTTTAATTTTATTCTTTGTCTTATCCAAATTTCCATCCATTGCAGCTCTAAGTTACTAAGTTATTTTTTAGAGTCATATATGAATAAATGTTCTCAGATGTGACCCTGAGCTGCACCACACTACACTGCAAGCATTTCACTAGAGCAAAAATGACAGTGTGAGAATCTGAAGAGTTGCACGCTCACGCCCGTGATTACTTCTGTTCTGACTCTTTGTCATTAAATAAAAGATCAGAGTTCAGAAAGTTCAGGATGCGGCTCCTCATTTTAGTCAGCAGTGATGGTGATGTTTAAAATGACAGAGGTCGTGGCAGGTCAAACCAGCTGTTGCTAATTATCAGTTCAAAGAGTAATGACAGAGCAAATAAAACGATGCTACTGTTGGTTTCGTGCTTGCCCTGCAGTCTATTCTTTGCAGACAAGAGTTTATGACATAAAAGAAGCTTCAATTTGTGACACTGCAGTACAACCAAGAGTGTTTCTGCAGTCCCAGCAGCAACTGTGTCATCAACTCTTGATTGCACTGCTTTAGTTTTAGGAGTCACACTCTTCCAGCTACAGTTGTTTTCATAACTTATTTAAGCTCATCAGCTTGATAGTTTTGGTGCAAAGTCATCAGTATTTTGATCAAGTAGCTCATGAATAATAAGTTGTGAAATATTTAGAGGGCTTTAGTGTTGACTTCAGTTTATCAGATACATATTTAATCAATATTTGGGTAAACATTAAATACATTTAATCAACATTTTGGTAAATATTGTGCTGGAGTTTCAATATGAGCGACCATGCATCGGGATCAGCCTTCAAAAGATTTTTTTTACATCCATTGTATGCTGTTTACATTTTCCAGAGCTTCATATATCTTCATCATTCACTCTCCTGAGTTTAAATACTTAAATAAATCTCAAAGCAGTACTACAGTAATGACAACAGTGATTTAGCAGATACTCACAGCTCCTTACTGTCTTGTCTGAGCTACTGATAACTGAGTATTTGTCCTCATCAGAATTTTATCTCAATTCTATCTTGCTACATGTGCAAAAATGGAGGAAACATGCACATATATCCGAGCATAATTTATTAATCCGCTTCATTTCCTTCATCTCAACCTCCTCCATCAATTATTTCAACACTATTCCTGACCTTGAAGTATAAGGTTAAAACGGAATTTCAGGTCTCTTCTTTTTCCTAATTCAAGCCTAAGACAATGCTCCTTTGTGAACTGGTAGCTGTAGCTGACCCCAGGTCTGCTGGGTTCTACTAATTAGGAATAGGTTCAGGTCACATTGACTCAAGGTGTAGAAGTGTTTCCCTCTTACTGACACATGAAGCTGGAGGGGGAAATGGAGACTTCAGAGGTCTCAGAGTGCCTAGGAAAGAGGAAGGTAAATCCACCTCGTCATTACTGTAATGAATAACCTAAATTGTGATGCAAAAAAACAGTATTCATTCACAGTATATGTAAAGGTCAACCATACAGATATAAATGTAATAAGGATTAATATATTTTATAGACAAATATGACCAATTGAATGCCCTCAAAAAGGTGAACAAAGTTACAGTGAGAAAGAATGGATGAAAAAAATGACAGTTGCTAGTTATGTTAAGTTAAATATAGAACCATGCATAGTTGCAAGTATAATGTTCTTTTCACAAAATATATGGTGAAAAGGGTTATTTTCAACATCGATTCTGTTCATGTGTTTGCAGTTGTCCGGAATGGGGGCTCCCCCATTGCTGCGATCATCATGTGCAATCCGGGGTCGCCATTAAATTCTTCAAGGTGGCCGTGAAGACACGTGGAGAAGGTCTGTCATCACTTTGAGATGTCCACTAGTAATTAAGCTGAAACACTCTTTTTACGTATACTGACCGGCCGTCTTTTGCGATGAATTTTAGCACGGAGTATGATGAAATAAAACTTTGGTGGGGTGACTAATAAAAACTCGCTGCGATGGATGTGACCACGCCGTGCATGGAATTCATTTTTATGACATGTATTAGTTGCGTAGGAGTCAGCACTTACACAAATTTTGGAAACTTCGGTAAGTGCTTTGGCAAGTTTAATGCATGAAAAAACATTGCCAGCATAAGTGATGCTGTTGTGCAGATGTAAGAACCACAGTAAAGCAGATGTAGTTAAAAAGTAGGCTAAACATTATGTAAATACAATCATAAACTTTGTCTAAAACTTGGTAATTTCAAGAGTTGCTTTTTGGGTCAGGCACAGGATATGCTGATAGAAACAAAGTATACTGTACAGAAGTGAGCAGCCACACTGGAAAACCTAACCCACATTCAATTCAGTGCTATATAGAGCCCACAATCCCTGGACTTCGGATGTTGTCATAAAGTTTTAGTTGTTGCCACCAAGTGGCAAGTATGGAACAAGATCTATGTTGCCCAGTTTGAGCATTGGGTATTTTCTCTCATTAATGACTTCGGTAAACAATCTATCATCAATTTTCAACTAACCTTTTAGTTGCTTATGAAATGAGTAATAAATTGTTAGTCCTTAAGTGCTCCAATAATATGTGTTCTTGATAACAAAACCACATAAATGCAGGTCCTATTTGCAGGTGGGGTTACATCTGCTTGTTATTATTGCCACAGTTAGATTTGAAGACAGCAAAACAAACAGAGCTGGGGAAAAAACAGAAATATTCATTGAGTGAACAGGACTTACCAGCTTGGTATGTATTGACGGTCACATTTGCCAGTGAGCGTGTGGTCATACCCAGCCCAGAGACCCCGTTCACAGCCTCCACGTGGAAGGTGTAGTTAGCGTGCATTGCAAAGTCCAGTATTGCTACAGAGGTACCAGTAATGCCAAGCGGTCGTGGGATGAAGTGCAGGTCAGATTCACATGGCTCACACTGTGTCACAACACTGCTGCTGTCACTTCCACCACAGCGCTGGCACAGTATGTTGTAAGTGATGTCCTTCCTGCCCCCTGTATCACTGGGAGGCATCCACTGCAAGAAGAGAGCCGTGTCATTGATCAATGAGACCAGGTTCCTGGGTGCTGATGGAGGCCCTGGAGAGAGAAGAAAAGTATTTAGAGACAGACATTTATTGGTGACTCACTCACCACTTTTTGAGATGGATATTCTCCAAAACACTCATGCGACCTTGATGATGAAGCAACAGTTGGCACATGATCACTGTAATCTGACAAGTTAGCACGCTGAGCATATTTTTGTTCTTTAGCATGTGTGTTCAGTGTGTTGGTACAGTAGGTGTGTGGGCGGTTGGCTTTCAACATTTCTGGCTTCATTCCAACAAATTGTGTCAATTTCCAAGATAAAACTTGTTTTTTTTTAGTTTTCACACCTGTACAATAAAAAAAACTGAACTGTTTAAACGTGTTTAAACTTCAAATATCCGCGTGTAGGCGTGTGGGTGGATTGCAAGTGTTTCATTCCAGCATGCTACTTGTCAGTTTCACTGATACAGTGCTGAGAAGTGTTCAAACTTGGTGTGCATAAATTTAAATGTGACCCAATGACAGTGTTAAAACTTAAACAACAAAATGAATTAAAAAAAAAACAAAAATGATGGAATGTTTGTTGGCACAACAGTCATAAAAATTCAATTCCTGCAAGTAGGAAAGAGAAAAGAACTGAGATTTTGTAGCTTTCTACTAACTTGTACAAGCCATGGTGGAGGGGTCTTTGAGAGCCCTGAAGAAGCCTTTATCGCAGTGACAGATGGTGGCCGCCTGGTCATGGCTAGAGCTGTGTAGAGGACACTTGGAGCATTTAGTGTTCCCAGCATACGCCTTGAAGAAGCCAGGCTTGCAAGCTGGAGAAGAAGGGAGGCAAAGGGTGAGTGCCCCTTATGCAACTGAATTTCCATCAGAGCACATACACTTAATTCAAAACTCCAGCTGCTTTGCTCCTCACCTGTGGCCTGACCTTATTTTCTGAGGTACTATCTGTCACCTTCTTATTAGCACACTAAGCCACATGGCCCTGCAGAGCGGCCATTCTAAGAAATGGCACATACGGTAGCGCCTGTATAACGGCTGCATGACTGCAGACACCCGTCTCTTGGACGGGTGTTCTGGAACATAATTTTTGTTGTATACTTGTGTACAATGATAATAAAGTTGAATCCAATCTAATCTAATTTAAATACCAAAAAAGCAATATTTTCAGAATAAAGAATCACAAAATCTCACACACACACACACACACACACACACACACACACACACACACACACACACACACACACACACACACACACACACACACACACAAAGCAATTTAATTGAATATTGTTTGTTTGAAACAGTAATAATCCTCCATTAGGCATCTTGTGTACAGTGCTGGATACTGTGTCACGGCAGGACATCATTTATGTGACACGGTATGAAACACCATATGATTAAAAAAAATGGCAAAAATCAACAGAGAATTTAAAGTGATAGTATCTTTCAGTCAAGGCAATAATGTGTTAGACAATCTATAAAGATGATGTGATTACAGAAAAATAAATTCAGTTAACTGCTGTGTCTTTCTGCTTACTTACAGAAAATATATGAAGATATCAAAATGAAGCTGAAATTATATAATCCATCTGGCTTGATTGAGTTTCTTAGTGTGCTGACTTCTTGCTGTCATTGCATTGTCTGGGAAATATACAGTATTTGCTTTTGCTATTTTTTACATTTTCTTATTTTTACCCCCCCCACACACACACATATGCACATACACACACACACACACACACACACACACACACACACACACATATATATATATATATATATATATATATACATACATACATACATACATACATACATACACACACACACACACACACACTCAGGGGGAAAAAATCACTTAACTGCAATAAGATGGCAATAGAATCACCCACAAATTCCCTGAATATTAAATAACTGCACTATTAATTCTTTATTCTTCTCTGCCAAGATAAGTCTGGGGAAAAGGAGGCAATCTGCAATGGTTTTCCCCATCTTCTGATAAGCCTCGAGGGAAAGAGCAATGAAGAAGACAAGAGATGGGAAAAGCAGAAGAAAAAATACATTGGAATACAGATGAAAAACATGAATAGGTGAAAGCAAAGCATAACAGTTTTATAAAAAAAAATGATAAGATAAGGAAAGGACAGTTGTGTGAGTTGATGGAAAGAAAGAAATGTGCAGGTAACACTGCAAGTAAAGTGGAACAGTATAACTATAGAAAACTGCAAATACCAGGTCAGCAGGATGGACTGTGTGAGTTGATGGGGATTTCAGAGTGGAAGCAGGTTGTATCATTTTCATAATGAATTATTTGTATGTTAATAGCTCCTCTTTTACCTCCTACTACAAATTATCTCTGTACTGAAGTAACTTTACACTGGGTTAAACCTGCTGATGAAAACAAATCTGTTCCAGACACCTTTATGTAATCTCACCTATTTTTATTTTTTGATTTTTTTAGTTTGAAGGACGCATATATGCTCATGACCATTTCATTATGTACACCTGTTCAACTGTCCACTAACACAAATATCAGCCAATCCTGTGGCAGGAGTACAATGTGTTTAGGCATGTAGACACGATCAAGACAACCCACTGAAGTTCAAAGTGAATGTCAGAATGGAAAGGTGACTTTAAACATGGTATGGTTGTTGATGCCATACTGACTGGTCTGAGTATTTCAGAAACTGCTAATCTACTGGGATTTTCCCCGCACAACCATCTCTAGGGTTTACAGAGAATGCTTCAAAAATGAGAAAATATCCAGTGAGCAGCAGTTTACTGGGTGAGAATGTCTTGTTGATGTCAGAGGTCAGAGGAGAATGACCAGACTGCTTTTATGTGATAGGAAGGTATCAGAAGTTAACCACTTGTTACAAACAAATTAAGCAGAAGAGCATCTCTGAACATCTCTGTTGAACCTTGAAGAAGTTGGGCTACATCATAAGCAGCCCAACCATGTGCCACTCCTGCCAGCTAAGACCAGGGAAGTGACGCTATAATTCACACAGGCTCAACAAAATTAAGAGACTGAAAAAAAGTTGCCTGGTCTGATGAGAATCAGTTTCTGCTGTGACATTTGGATGGTAGAGTCAGAATTTGATATAAACAATATGAAAGCATGGATCCAACTGTTTATGCTGCTGATGGTGCTTTAATGGTGTGGGTGATATTTTCTTGGTGCAGTTTTGGCCCCAAAGCAGTCTTACTGTTGGAACAAGAGATTCACATCATGGATGTGCAGCTAACAAATCTGCAGCAACTGTGTGATGGTATCGATTCACTGCTTTTGATCCCTTTCTTTTAAGCAATACCAGTTAAAAAAAAAAATCTACATGTGCAGCACCCTGTTTTAACCATTATTTCACTTTAGACATGACACCTTTGGCTGAATCAGAATCAGCTAAGCAAGGATGGTTTTCACCTTCATGTCTTATGATAAAGTTACTCTCAAACTTTTTAACTGAAATTATATTTTTAATGCTAAAATATAATTACTGTTGTGATCCATGAATTTTCAAATTTACTATTTTACAAAAATGCTGAAAAAAAATAGCAAAACACTTTCTTTTTTTTTGATTAAGCTGTCAAATGGCAGAAAAATTTGTTTTAGTGGATGAATGTTGTGCTTGATCAATTTCTCTGAGAAGGCCAGTATGCTGGCTCAAATTTGGCTATAAAAATTTTAATTTAGTTCATTATTTGCCTGAAAAATAAAATAAGCACTGTGTGTGTGTGTGTGTGTGTGTGTGTGTGGTAATTCTGTGATGGAAACTCTGTTTCAAAAAAGTCATTTTGTAGAGACACCAAATCCACTGATGCAGTGTCTCCAGGATCTGCATACATCAGCTTGGAAAAACTGAGAAGAGTACTGCTTGAGTGAGAAAGAAACTCCCTTCCTCAGGCTAGATTGCTGCTACTTGAGTCAACCCAGTGCTAGAAAATTTCTCACTGGTAATATTATACTGCATACAGACATGCAGAAGTGCAGTCTGTCACATAATCCCGGAAAATTAATGTAAAGAGAAGATAACTTGAACTGTTTTAAACACACCTCCCTCATACTGTTCCCCGGCTGCAGAAACTAATCTAGCTAAACTCTGACCTTCAGAATGGTTTTTTTTTTTTTTTTTTGTGAGAATGGGATAAAAACCTGTTTCTTCTTCCAAGGAAAACTGATATTGTATCCCTGCCAGTACTAGTGTAATTACTGTCAAGGCTCGGTCTCCCTGCCAAGCCTGACACGAAAAATATTAAAACTTTCATGAAAATAACCAATTTAATGAATATGTCAAGTAACTGTATATCAGAACATCCAAAACATACTATAACTGCAATCAATTTCACTTTTTCTCAACCAACCCTGAGTCTTTCAAGTTCTTGGTCACTATTACTTCTCAGGCCTTGAAGTATGAGTCCAACATCAACTCCATTCAAAAAGACCCAACAGATGATGTCCTTTTTGAGGCAACGGAGTGTATGGCCTGTCACAGGAGCAACTGATTCAGTTCTACACTGCGGTCATCACATCTGTCCGGTGCAGTGTGGTTTGGTGCAGTAATACTCAAAATCCCCCCAGCCTCTAGAACATCCAGTACTCTTCAAGAACCAGGAAGCAGGCAGAAAACATGACCAGAGATTCCTCACACCCTGAACACACGCTTTTTCAGCTCTTCCCCTCCAGCAAGGGCTACAGATCCACCTATACCAGAACAACCAGATACAGCAACAACTTCTTTCCCACTGTTATAATCTCATACACAATTGAGCAGTAACTATGCCATTTACTTACTCTTGGTTATTCCGGATAGTTATTGTGTTCTACTTTAAATCTACACTTACTGTAGTTTACATGTACACAGCATCACTTCTCATTCTATACATACACTCCCCTCCAAAAGTAAAGGAACAGTGAGGCCAGTCCCTTTAAATCTGCAGTAAACTGAAAACATTTGGTTTCAACATCAAAAAATTAAAATGAGACAAAAGATCAACGTCTTAGCTTTTATTTCTTGGTAATTACATCTGGATCTGATATACATTTCCGAAGATAATGTTTGTCTGAAGTCACCCATTTTTCTTGTGAGCAAAAATATTGGAACAGATAAACTTAAAATTGATTAACGAGAATAAGACTTAATATTTAGTTGCAAATTCTATCTTCTGAAATGTGTATCAAATCTAGATGTAAATACCTGGAAATGAAAGCTGTGATGCCGATCTTGTGTGTGTGTGTGTGTGGGGGGGGGGACATTACTGTGTTGTACCAGCTCACCACTTCATGTATATTGTTTGCCTTTTATTTTTATCTGTATGTGGTTTGTATTGAGCCTAGTCTGTATATATGTCCATATATAGTATAAAATGTCTTGTCTGTTTATCATCTTGGATGTGCAGTCATGTGAGAAAGAAAGTTTCCATAGGACTCCATGCAACCTTGTGAAAAGCTAAGCACTGCTTCCATGTTAGCAGCCAGGTGCAGCTAGTCAAATGCACTTGATTAATTGATCAGCAGCACGTGAGACCACCTCAATAAACTGTCAACCACGGTGGTAGAGGGATGAAGATTTGGGCTTGTCTTACAGCCACAGGCCCTGGCCACCTTGTTGTCTTTGAGTCAACCACAAACTTCTCTGTATACTAAAATATTTTAGAGTCAGATGTGACGTCATCTGTCTAACAGCTCGAGATTGGCCCGTTTTGGGTCATCCAATAAGCCAATGATCCTAATCACAGCAGCAAATCTACAACAGAATGGCTGAAAAATAAGAGTCAAGTTGTTGCAATGGACCGGTCAAAATTCAGACCTCAACCTTATTGAAATGCAGAAGTGTTTTCTCTATACTGCATATACATGTATGCAGTGTGACACTGCAGGGCTACCAGATCTTGTTGCTATTTTGTCCCACTGCCACTTTGAGTTAATTTCACCAAAAAACACTTTCCAACCTCAAAACTAATTCTCCAAACAGGGAAACTGCAGAAAATGTAATAATTATGTTTCATATGAATACATTTTAATCCTTTTTTGTAATCAACCCAAGAGCTGTGAGAGGAAAACTGCTTCGCAGCTATCTCACCAGATAATCTTACCAACAGGGGAAATGAAACTACTTTTAAATTTCACAGTGAATGATGCAAACTTTAAAAATAATAATAATAAAAAAAAGATAACCATTAAACCTAAGCCACTCCTGATTGACAAAACTGGTTGTGGTCTTTCTTCTGATATATTTCCTTGAAACAAAGTCATCAGAGGTTACTATATTTCTTTAAATAACAATGTTGACAGTTTTTCATTAAACTCTGCATGATAGATGATGCAGAATAAAAAGAAAAAAACTGTGCAACAAAGGAAGTGGTATGGTGGAGGAAAAAAAAAACACCCGCATAAACAGATGGAAAGAAATGAGCATAACTATGATTGTACTGACGACGAGATGAAAGCTTGACACACCAGCAGAAATCCTCGCCCAAATCACATTGCTGCTTAGGTCCTAATGAGAAGAGTAATTTGTCACCCAGCTTCAATTTTTGAGGCACCTTCCTCTGGATATTACTTTCCTTCTATGCTGAGGTCCTGCCAAAGGCAACAAACACACTGATTCATTTGAAATTCCAGCTGCTCCCTGCTCTGTAGTATAAGCTAGGAAGATCACCACCAAAAAGCAATTACAACACTCATACCACTATTTCTTTCAAAAAGTCTGAAAACACCCCTCCGCACGCACGCATGCAGACACACGCACGCATGCACACACACACACACACACACACACGAACACACACACACACACACACACACACACAAAGTGATTCAATATGTTTGCAACCAGTTGTTTGGGGATTTGTCATGTAACTTTCCTTCATGTCATGTCTTTTTCAATAGTATATTTGTAAAAATGTCTCCCTATGAGTACTTGTATACACACAAGATACAACAACAACACAGAGTGAGTTTATTCTGATTGTAAATTTAGGTGTGAAATTAACAATTCGCCAGGTTATTTTGTTGATAAGCACATTGCCACATCTAACTCATCACATGTTGGTTCTCTGTCAGGTGCCTTGGTGTCACATTATAAAGCTTTTATAAACTGAGCAAAGTTCTCATTATGAGGTTGTTTTTGGGTTTTTCTTTTCAGTTGTTCACCTGTCAGATGACAAACTTCTCCCATCTGCAATACCCTTTGTCAAGTAACCTTCTAATCACTGGGTTAAAAAAAAGTCAGTGAAAATGTCAGTTACTGATTGCTGTTGTCACAGGTGATGTATTCAAGTGTATTTTTTACTTGTTCAATAGTTCTAAAGCCAAAGACATTCAGTTTTAAGCCATATATAAAAAAAGAAACTGCAAATCAGTTCTGAGAAGCTGGAAGCAGAACATGGAGCCACATTTTTCCCTAGTGACAGGTGGTCACCAGGGGTTCACTGACTGGTGTGTAGGCCTGTGTGAGTGGGACTATGGCAATCATTTTCCCAGTGACTGCCATCAACCTCCAGCAACCACTCACATCAGGTTCGGGAATACAAATTTTTCCCTCACGACCTGTGGTTGCCAATGGTCACAGACTGCTGTCTAGGTTCTGTGTGACTCAGGCCCTATTCACTTGATCCTACATTGCCATAAAGATTGTCACACATGAAAAATAACAGACAAGCGGTCACGTGTCTGGAAAACCTCAGTCTCTTTCAGCGGTGAGCAAGGTCTCAGGGAGTCTCTAGCAGTCACAACTGTTCAGTGGCAGTGTAATATCCCTCTCACACTTCAACTTGTTGCCAGATTATTGTTCTACTCATGTGGAAGTACAGTTGTTTGCATATACTCATCATGGGCATGAATATCATGGTAATTTTGGGCATTTAATGATATCTTTGAACTGTTCTTTTTCCAGGGTAGAATGATTGTACAGTATACATCTTTTATGACTTCAAAAAACAAGAACTGGGTTCACAAGTTTAAATTTGTTCTGAATTTTCTCTAATTCACACAGGGTAAAAATTTTACATACAGGCTCAAATGCATAGATACACTCATTTAAATATTTTAACAAGTGGTGCTGAAGGTTCCACAATGTCTTTTAATTTGACAAGGCCAAGGCCAAAGCCCATTACCTTCTAATCAGTGATCATGACTACACCTGGTAGTTTTACTTTGCCAGCATAAAAAGGATTTGTTTGGCAGCACTCATTGGATTGACCAATAGACAGAACAATGGGAAAGTCCAAGAAACTCAGTGAAAATCTAAGAAGGAGAATTAAAGATTCAAACAAGTTGGGAAAGGTAGGTATGTTTAGAGGAGTAAAGGCGAGGCTTTCAAACATAAGAACACTGGACCAACTGTCAAGCATGGTGGTGGCAGCATCATGCTCTGGGACTGTTTTGCTGCCAGTGGTACAGGTACATTGCATAAAGTGGATGGAATGGTAAAGAATGACTACCTCCAAATTCTTCAACTTTACCTCAAATCAACAGCTAAATGGTTCAAACTTGGACACAGTTGGGTGTTCCAACAGGACAATGATCCAAAACACACATCAAAACTGGTTTTGGAATGGATAAAGCAAGCTAACATTAAGCTTCTGGAATGGCCTTTCCAAAAACCTCGACCTCAATCCTACTGAAAATTTGTGAAGTATGCTCAAAAGATGGGTGAATGCCAGGAAACCAGCCAATTTAAATGAACTCAGTTCTGCTCATTAGAGCAGTCAAATATCCAGCCATAATTCTGCCAGAAGCTTGTTCGTGGTTACCAAAAGTGTCTGGTTGAGTGGCAGCTTGGGTGTATGTATACTTTTAACAAATAAATTCTTATTTGTGGACCCAATTCTTGTTTTTTGATGTCATTAAAGATGTATGCTGTACAATCATTCCGCCCTGGAAAAGAGCAGTTCAAAGAAATCATTAAAAGCCCAAAGTTACCATGACAGTTACCATGCATATAAACTTCGGACCACAACTGTATAGCTCACGCCTCTTGCAACTCAGCATAACTCAAGTGCTTGTACAAGATTTCCCAGCTGGGTATTTCCTTCTAGGAAAAAGCTGCCTAATACTTATATGAATACCTGCCTATGTAAGCTTACTTACATTGGATCTCTAAGCACTGGAATCTTGAGGAAAAATGAAAAGATTGCTAATTCCTGTTTGTACTTACCTGAAGAAACTTACATTACCTGAATATTAATCCAGTAAGAAAAAAAATGATCTGTACATTAAATCATTGCCTAGTGACTCATCTGAAAATACTTACCTGATTTGAATCTCAGTTTGAATATTTACTTATAATCATTCACTGTTTGATTCTTGAGTTATTGTCATTAAAACTGTTGAACTTTTCAACTGTGTTCTGTGTCCTTTGGGTGAAATCTTGACAGCTGGCTCCATCAAAATCCCAAAATGTTGGCATTCAACTGGGATTCATTTTGCTGCTGGCCTGCTGAAATTATTGCTAACAAGAAAAGTAAATGAAAACCAAACAGTGAGCTTGCAGATGCTGACATACACTTTTAAGATAAAGTGAAATTCAAAGTTGGATGATAGTTGACCGTGGTTTCATTTCTACAATAAACATGCCTATGGATTTGTCCCATAAAACATTGATGAGAGATGCAAGTGACTTGCACAACACCTTGCACTTGTTTAAATTTCAGCAGGTAACCTATTGTAGCTTGGTGAAGTGCAACATCTGCACACTTGCAGGAATGTAATGACGTACCAGCCAAGAGATTTTGAGTTGTTTGGATGTGTAGGGTTGGAAGTTTTCTCTTGGCTTTACGTTGTCAGAAACAGATGGAGCCAAAGAGTATGTTTACCCTGGTCTCTAAGCTTTGATATGCAGATGGGAAGTTCACAGAGAATGAGTGATGCTCTCGTCTGTGCTGCCTTATAGGCCAGAGTAAACACAGTCCTTAATGGACAGAAGAGGGGCACAAACACTGAGACACACCTAAGAGATGTATTGATTCCTCATTTCCTATTCCATTTTACTCAGATTTAAAGGTCACAACTTCAGGCTAGAAGTCATCAGTGAGAAAGCTACTGTCAATGCCTGTAGCTCCCTGGCATGGTAAGGGGCAAAAGATATGAAGAAAAAAGAATAAATAAATAAAAAAAAGAGACTGACCAGCTTTACCGTGTCTCTCTTGAACTGCTTCATTTGCATCTTTACCATCAACTTTATTCAGCAGTGAGACGAAACAGAGAAAAACTGTGCTGGATTGGGATGAGTTTCATAAAAAATGTAATGCAGCAAAACCTGACATTCAGAAAAAGTTGTCGAAACCATAATATTTTCATTTCTCAGCTTCTGAGACTAATCACTTATCTTACTGGTGGGTTTCTGGTCTCGTCTGCATATTGACTCTGATTTAAATGAAATCTGAAAAGACATCTCTATTAGCTTCACCCACAATTCACTGCCTCTTTATGAATATGCTGCTGTGACGAAAGGATGTGGAACAAATAGCATTAGCACTATGATGTTGCCTTATCTAGGTCATGATATAACCAGCCTATCTCTGAGTAATCCTCTTGTGGCTGACACTGAATGAAAGGAATAGAATAATAAAACACTCGATTGAGATGTCAGAACAGTCTGGCAGAATGCTATTGGGGTGGAAAGCAGCTTTTGATAAGCGCTGATGCCTTTGTTTAGGCAGCTGGGAGGGAAAGATGGACGTGTTAGTGCAGAGCTCTGCTTATATTTGGGAGGCTGGGGCTTTCCCTACTCTCTCTCTCTCTCTCTCTCTCTCTCTCTCTCTCTCTCTCTCTCTCTCACTCCCTCTCTCCCTCTCACTCCCCCTCTTTTGCTCTTTCCCCATGCTGCCTCTCAGACAGCTTTGATCACAGTACCCTTTGAAGCAGTGTTCCAAAATGAAAACGAGGAGAAAGCAGAAGTCATCGCAAGTTCATGCCTAAACTTCCTGCAACTCCTGGCAAAGTGCACATCTTCATTACTGCATATGCTGCTCTGTCAGACCTATGGAAATTATTGATTAAGGGGGGAATGATTGGCCATAAATCATTAAAGCCATTAATCATTAATTATAATTCCATTATGCGATCACCACTTTTAACCCTGATGGTAAGTTCACTGATGCTGTTTGAGATTTCCACAGCAATGCATCCTTGATAGAAATAACCTGACATTTCTGACCACAGCAGCAACCACCGCACAAAAAAAACAGCACTGGTTTACTTTACTCAGGACACTACAGTAGAAGTGTGAGTCTAAGAAGAGCACCCATTTTGGGAAATGCACTTGTTTTCCTTCAGACAATCTGATAATAAGATCGATATTAGTTTCATGTTCATGCATCCGCTACAGAGATGGGAAAAGGCCTAGCAAACACAAAGACAACACACAGGAGGGTACTGCTGTTAGTAAATTCTCTGCCTGCCTCTTTCTCTTTTTTATAGATGTAATACTTATTTTATTACATGATCACAAGAAAATTATGGAAAAAATATTTTATTTGATTTATAATTTCAGTCAATGAAGAATATGAAATACAAAATTAATTATTAATTAAAATACTTGTTGAAGTTTTTTTTTTTTTAACTTAATTTATGTTTTCAGTTGCAGGATGTACCATGTATGAGAATTCAGAGACTGCATTTGTGCAGTTGGGAACACCAATCAGAACTCTGCATCATGACCTTCATCAGTACTTGCATTAATTAACCCTAATGTCTGTATGGTTGTTACTAAGGTATTCTGTACATGCAGCGGTGCATGCTAAACCTAATATTGTTGCTAAAGGAAATGCAGGAAATAAATTTTATTAGGTACACCTTGCTAATACTGGGTTGGACCCTCTTTTTCTTTCAGAACTGTCTTAATTCTTTATGGCACAGATTCAACAAGGTGTTGGAAACATTCCTCTGAGATTTTGGTCTATATTGACATGATAACATCACACAGGTGCTGCATCGAAATGTTGCAGTAAAAATTGAGATTTGTCAGACCAGGCAATGTTTTTCCAGTCTTCTACTGTCCAATCTTGTTGAGCATCTGTGAATTGCAGCCTCAGTTTCCTGTTTTTAGTTGACAGGAGTGGCACCCAGTGTGGTCTTATGCTGTTGTAGCCCATCTGCTTCACGGTTCAACAAGGTGCTCTTCTGCTTAATTTGATTGTAATAACTGGTCATTTGAGTTACTGCTGACTTCTTATCAGCTCATCTGGCCAATTTCCTCTGACCTCTGGCATCAACAAGGCATTTTAACCCACAGAACTGCTGCTCACTGGATGTTTTCTCTTTTTTTGGACCATTCTCTGTAAACCCTAGAGATGGCTGCGTGAGGAAATCCCAATAGATTAGCAGCTTTTGATCTACACAAATGCCTGTCTAGCACCAATAATCATGCTACATTCAAAGTCAGTCAAATCACTTTTCTTCCTCATTCTGATGTTTGGTTTGAACTTCAACAGGTCATCTCGACAATGTCTACTTGCCTAAATGGATTGAGTTGCCGCCACGTGATTGGCTGAGGAGACATTTGCATTAAGAAGTAGTAATTGAACAACGGTACCTAATGAAGTGGCTGGTGAGTGTATTTCATCTATATTAGTTCTTTCATTCCTCTGGCTGTTGCAAATGTAATACACTGCTCAAAAAAATAAAGGGAACACTCAAATAACACATCCTAGATCTGAATGAATGAAATATTCTCATTGAATACTTTGTTCTGTACAAAGCTGAATGTGCTGACAACAAAATCACACAAAAATGGAAATCAAATTTATTAACCAATGGAGGCCTGGATTTGGAGTCACACACAAAATTAAAGTGGAAAAACACACTACAGGCTGATCCAACTTTGATGTAACGTCCTTAAAACAAGTCAAAATGAGACTCAGTATTGTGTGTGGCCTCCACGTACCTGTATGACCTCCCTACAACACCTGGGCACGCTCCTGATGAGGTGGCGGATGGTCTCCTGAGGGATCTCCTCCCAGACCTGGACTAAAGTATCCGCCAACTCCTGGACAGTCTGTGGTGCAACGTGACGTTGGTGGATGGAGCGAGACATGATGTCCCAGATGTGCTCAATTGGATTCAGGTCTGGGTAATGGGCAGGCCAGTCCATAGCTTCAATGCCTTCATGTTGCAGGAACTGCTGACACACTCCAGCCACATGAGGTCTAGCATTGTCCTGCATTAGGAGGAACCCAGGGCCAACCACACCAGCATATGGTCTCACAAGGGGTCCGAGGATCTCGTCTCGGTACCTAATGGCAGTCATGCTACCTCTGGCGAGCACATGGAGGGCTGACCCACTGCCAAACCGGTCGTGCTGAAGGATGTTGCAGGCAGCAGATCGCTCTCCATGGCGTCGCCAGACTCTGTCACGTCTGTCACATGTGCTCAGTGTGAACCTGCTTTCATCTGTGAAGAGCACAGGGCGCCAGTGGCGAATTTGCCAATCCTGGTGTTCTCTAGCAAATGCCAAGCGTCCTGCACGGTGTTGGGCTGTGAGCACAACCCCCATTTGTGGACTTCGGGCCCTCATACCATCCTCATGGAGTCGGTTTCTAACCGTTTGTGCAGACACATGCACATTTGTGGCCTGCTGGAGGTCATTTTGCAGGGCTCTGGCAGTGCTCCTCCTGTTCCTCCTTGCACAAAGGCGGAGGTAGCAGTCCTGCTGCTGGGTTGTTGCCCTCCTACGGCCTCCTCCACGTCTCCTGGTGTACTGGCCTGTCTCCTGGTAGCGCCTCCAGCCTCTGGACACTACGCTGACAGACACAGCAAACCTTCTTGCCACAGCTCGCATTGATGTGCCATCCTGGATGAGCTGCACTACCTGAGCCACTTGTGTGGGTTGTAGAGTCCGTCTCATGCTACCACGAGTGTGAAAGCACCACCAACATTCAAAAGTGACTAAAACATCAGCCAGAAAGCATAGGTACTGAGAAGTGGTCTGTGGTCCCCACCTGCAGAACCACTCCTTTATTGAGTGTGTCTTGCTAATTGCCAATAATTTCCACCTGTTGTCTATTCCATTTGCACAAAAGCATGTGAAACTGATTGTCAATCAGTGTTGCTTCCTAAGTGGACAGTTTGATTTCACAGAAGTTTGATTTACTTGGAGTTATATTGTGTTGTTTAAGTGATCCCTTTATTTTTTTGAGCAGTGTATATTTAATTTGTCATCTGTTACATATGTTGTATTCGCTGACAACAGTGTTTGTCAATTTAGGTTTGTTAGTATGAGGAACAGTGTGACAAAACACACCAACACACACGTCATTTTCAAATGCCAAGCGGGATGCCGCCACTAGAATTACTGACCCATTCATTGTAGTTCATTCAGTACATTTGAGAGAAGCAACTACTGGCAGTCTGAAGGGATGAGAAAGGAGAGTAGAGATGGAGAACATATAAAAGGGACACCATGAGAGTGCTGCTCCTAAGCTGCCGTCTCATCAGGAATCTCTCCTGACAGGCTTCTGTGTTGTTTAACTTGAGATGATTGAGAGCAAGGGAGAGAGAAAGGATAAATAAAAGGAAGATAAAAGAGAAGAAGATAAAAAGGAAAAAAAATTACACCTGAGGAGCAAATAAAGGAGATATTAGAGCCTATCTTATATATCAGCTGCACTAATGACTGCTGGAGTTCTCTCTATAATACCCTGAGTAACAACATCACCACGGGGTTACTACATGAATTTCACCCCAATCAGCTGTAAGTCTGCAAAATGTAGTAAGTAACACGGACTGCCCTTCAATTGTAATCATGCAGTGTGGCTCAATTTAGCTCCTGCCATAATTACAAGTAAGTCTGAGCCTTGTAATGAAAGGGAAGGTTGGAAGAGGTTTAGCAAAGACTGGGTGTGAGCTAAATTACCTGTGAAACTAACAAATGAAGGCAATTAGCCAGCTAGCCCTCCGTCAGTCTGCAGTGTCTAATAGAGAAAGCAGGCCAAAGACTATCTGGAACAAGTAAACAGTTTCTTTAATTCTTTGCTAATCTGTTCAGCTGATCACATTCAGGTCATTTTGATAGAACTAATTGAAAAGAAGGCATTCTAAGATGAAGGTTTTTGCATGTTTTTATGTATCAGAAAAAAATATCAGACCTAAACACCACAAATCCACAGATCACCATTTCATATTACAAGAAAATACTTTCCCATTTGAGCCAAATAATTGAAGGAGTCCGGAAAGGGATCTTATGTGAGCCAAAGTAATGATCCTAAAATGTCAGAAAACTCTGGGTGATACACACCATCTCTTCCTGTCTGCATTGTTTGTGATCTCACAGCAGAAAAGGACGGCAATGGCAGAAAGTGAAAGTGTGAATTAAAATGGCGAAATAAAAGGAGAGCGAGAAGAGGGAGTGAAGTGCAGGAGTGAAGTGAAGAATAAACAAAGTGGACAAGAGAGATGAGAAGATGATGAGGGGAGGTGGAGCTGAACAGGGATGAAGAGAAATGTGGATGGAATGGATCAGACAAGGATGCAGGATCTTAGGATGAGAGGAGGGAATATCAGTCGTGTAAACTCAAACTCCTGCAGATGACTGAGGAGGCCCCAGAGATCTGTGAGTGTGATGCAATGCCTTCTCTTCTCTTCTCTTCTCTTCTCTTCTCTTCTCTTCTCTTCTCTTCTCTTCTCTTCTCTTCTCTTCTCTTCTCTTCTCTTCTCTTCTCTTCTCTTCTCTTCTCTTCAGCTTTTGCAGATTTAGTACAGTGTTGGTCTACTGTACTTCTTTAAAATTAGCACAAACAGACACACACACACACACACACACACACACACACACACACACACATACATGACTACATCTAGAGCCGCTTCTCACCTTGGCAGTAGCCATCCATCTCCTCATGGCCAATGCTACAGACACAGCGACCCAGTGGTACCAGCCAGTCTCCATCAGCACCACAGTATAATTTGGGTGTGTCCCTCTCTTCTGCATTCTCCACACATGCACCTCTCACTTCCACCAAAGAGGACGATTCCATAAGTGGCACTGTCTCAGGAAATGCAGCCAGGTTTCTTAAAGTTGAGGGGCAACGTTTGTAGAACACCTAACATGAAAGAGAAAAACAGGGTGTTCAGTTTAAAGACATAATATTGAATTCATGGCTGGTTTATACAAGATTGAATCATGCCACCCTGTTCACAGACCTTTACAGACACAAGCGCAATACAAGCTCCCACATCTTGGAAAGCCAAGTAGAATCCCTTCTGTGTGATTGGGCCCACTTCTCTGACCTCAGTATTAAGTCGAAGAACTCGATCTCCAAGATCTGTCTGTGTAAAACTTTCATCTGCTGCTATAGTGTCCACCTTAAACCGAACAACACACACATTATTCACATCTACTGAATGATTCCAGTCACACAATGACAACCCATGATGAGAATAAAAACACAGCAACCTTAGCGTAGTCAGTTGGCCGAAACCGCGTCCCTTCAGGGAGTAGCTCATCTGTCTGCAGGTAAAAAAGGTTGAAGGTTTCTTTACAAGTACCAGAAACCCAAGGGATGGAGTTGCAGTCTCTAAGTGTGAAACGTAGCTCCACATATACCTGAGTTAAAACAGAGATTAAAATAATGAAATCAATATAGTAACCATCAATAATTTTATAATGATATTTGTATTTAACAAATTTCCAGTTGGGTCTACAATTTGCCCAATTTACCCAATTCTGAGAGGGTTATAAATTTTACTTTAACCATAAAAATTGCATATAAAGACTAAAATGCACATATAATGGGACTGTATTAGAACAGAGAGGGTAAATGAAACATCCAGTTTGAAAGTATAAAAAAATTTGTTTCTTGTGAGGAAGGGGATTTGATTTTTTTCTAGATCAACATATCCTCTGGTATCTCACATCATTATTTAAGTTAATACTGATGCACAGCCATGCCAACAGTTTTGTTTTTAAGAGTGCATCTGAGTAAAGTAAGAAAAGTTCTGCATGCTTCTCCATTTGTTGTGCAGTAGCCGTGTCTCAAGGGTGCAGAAACCAAGTGAGCATGTGCCACTGTGGGGGCACGCAATGCTTTTAAACAGCTTGACAGTGGCGTTAGTTTTGCCCATGGCACTGATTGGCTAATCATTACTCCTCCCCTGAAGCTCAGTGGACAGATTGTTCCTCTATCAAGAAACCACTATTTCATGTCACAATGCCAGACTGCTCAGTCCCCTCAAGCAAGAGCATTGATTCAAAGGTCTGGACACAGGAAATTCTCAAACTACAAAAAGAGGTAAATTTAAAATTTCATGGTGCAGCAACATGACTGTGTTTCACACCAACCAGTGTATAAAGAAGAAATCTTGCTATATCTTTGTTACAAGATTGACTGTATTGACTGTAATGAAAATTAGTGCCTCTCTGGTGTGAAGTGTAGGTTTTTATTACTATTTGCCTGCATTTTTTGTCTCCTGGTAGGTTACGTGGAGGACTGAATTTCATCCAGGGATTCTGATAGTTTTTCAACCTCTGGGCAATGTCAAAACTACAAACACAGCTCTAAATTTCAGAGAAAGATTTCTGTACAAGTGTGTCTCTGTGCACAAGTTTAGTGATGTGGTCCAGACCCTCTGTGCAGCTTGCCGCTGGATCCATCCAGACCGCAGCCAGTTGTTCTGGTTTGGCTCCATTACATGGCAAACCTGGAAGGTGTGTATAGGTCTGTTCTGTTCATCCATCTCTGTGATAGCATCCCACTGATTAAAAAATAATAATAATGGATAAGGTTATTGCCTACTATGTGACCACTTACAGTATAGCAAGAAGATAATAAACACCTTAAATCTATTATTTGGTAAAATAAAAAAGTGTCTTTTGTGGTGTACACATAATACACAGTGTTTAAACTATATTCACAAGACCTGTGACTGTTCTGGCAAAATCAAAAAATGTCTTTAAACCAGTTTTATCCATGTCAGATTTTTTCTTGCTTGTGTTTTTTCACCTTCATTAAGACAGAAACAGTCAAGAGAGATGACAGGAAAGCAAGAAGAAGATGTGCAGCAAATGGACCAGGGCAGACTAGAAACTGGCTGCTGCATAAGCCCTAATAGCATATGGGTTGCCTGCTTAACCCACTGAGTACAACATGCCCCATGCCTCACACACACACACACACACACACACACACACACACACACACACACACACACACAGCCACTCAAAAGAAGAACATGAATGCATTGACCACACATTTCATCTTTTAGTTAACTGCAGACAGGACATTACAGGGAATCCTAAATGTAATTGCAGGATCACAGTCAATATGTGATTCATTCAATATCAGCATCATCTTCCTCCAAGGGAGCTCTCCTACTCTTGCTGCTTGTTCACCCTGCTGTTTTGAAGATATGCTTAGTAGTTAAAAGGCTGAAACTTGTTGGTGCCTTCAAAACGGAGACTGTGTTTAGCACGGCTGTTTCAGTGTTTCACTGCATTGTTTTGAAGGATCTGTTATCTTCTCTGTATTTCCTGATAATGGTGGCCACAGAGCATCTGCTGAGATTGGATTGTAGTCTTTGTCCTGATCCCTTCATTGTCATTCTCTGAACTAGAACATGCTCTGTCACAGCTGTGGAAATTTACTTTGAAATTACTGGTCTTGCTCTTCTCGTCCTCCTCTTCCTTTCCCTCTTCATCCACCGCCTCTTACACTTTCTCTCACCTCCTCCGCCTCTCAGATTGTTTCCACCCAGAGTTGGTATCAGCTTTTAACTCAAACTTCTGTCACTTGTCATTACCATCATGCATCATATGTACATTACAGTTACATCTGTTTGGCAGATGTTTTGGGAAAAAAAAGAGTAAATGACACCTATAAACTGTCTGGGGTTTTGACCGATTTAATAAATGGGCTGAAAACACTGAGCATTTGGTTCTGAGAAAGGGATTTAGTGTTTTAGCAAATCAGAAAGACTGTAAGACATCAGTAATTTGTGGATTAGTGGGGATTAGCTGATATGGATACGGGTATGGATTATATTAGTATGGCAGCATATTGGCATCAAAAGTGCTAATATGGAGATTAGATTAGGATATTATAATAAATGCACCCATGAATGATTTCATTTCAGAGCTGATCTGTATAATGTATGTAAACCTTCTTTTGCATGTAGTGAAACTTAATCTGTATAGAAACATGACGTTTGAGAGACACCGAGTTAGTTTCACCAATGTTTTCAAGCTGTTGCATCAGCCAGGCTCTCATTTGTCTGCTCCGCTTTAACGGTGTGATGATCAGAGCTTCAAAAGCCCTAACATTTATTGACAGATCTTCTTTCTCACAACTCCTGTGGTATTACATGGGCAGCTGTGATTGTGCCAGATGCACAGCTGGACATGTAATTATACCTCAAGAGCATGAGAGACACTGAAGACATGGTATTGTCTCTACTTGATTCTGTTCTGTAAACGTCAGAGAAACTTAAAGTGTCTAAAAGATTATTTAGTGGATGAATGGCAATGAGTCAATCTGTAAATAATTTTAATAAAAGAAAGAATGATAAAATACCTGAACAAAACATACAAATTGGACACATCTTTTCATGTCCAGTTTGATCTTGAAATCAGGACTTCTTCCTGCATTTACCAAATTAGTTATCCTATAAAATCACTGTCACATCATGAAAGTTTTTTTTTTTTTTCCAACAGTGACCCGTGTCTCCTGACAAGAAGACACTACTATGGGTCATATCAGAAGAGAGAGGAAAACAAGTGTGTGTGGTCCTGGGTCTTGTGCCCAGCGTTTTGTGTTTTTTTGGGCTTTCAAGTTTGGTTGTTAAAAACCTTCAGTTTCTCAGTTTGCTTGTGGTTTTGATTCTTCATCTTTGTATTGCTCTGCTTAGTTTGTGCTTAGTTCTGGCCATTTTGAGTTTGGTATTCTAGCTCATTTTCTCTTCATGATTTTTCCTCAGTCCCGGTTCTCTAATTTGCAATTGTAGCTAATTCCCTGAGTTTGTTCCTCTTGCCCTCCTGAACTACCAAAGTTCAGTTACTTCCTGTTTTATTTTGTTAGTCTTTTATCTCTTGTATTTAGTTTTACATCCCTTGTCTTGTTTGCTCTGTTAGGTTCAGTTGTCCTTCCAGGTGTTTCCTCTCCCCTCAGTACCTGATGTGTATTCATTGTCATAGTTTTCCCTTGCCCTTTGTCATTTCCTCTTGCATCCTGTGTGTTCTGTGTGTTCCCCTAGTTTAGTTTGGTGTTCCTGGTTCTGCCCTGCCTTGTTTGTGTTCTTGTTTGTATTTTGAAAGTCTCCAGCATTAAAGCTGTTTTGAGCTTAAGTCCTTGTCTTCAGAGTCCTCCATTTGGGGCCTACCCTGCCTGCCACACAGCTGTTCCATGACAAAGTGACTTTGTGTATGGATTATGGAATATTGGGGACTTTACAGTGTCTCCTAAATAAGAGCAAATACATATCCATGCAACATTTCCACAAGGATTCTACAAAATGGGGCATTTAATGTTGGCCTAATGCAATGGCTTTAATTTGGAAATATTGGCCTCTCACAAACCCCTGAATTTGGACAGCACTTCTACACAGATTTCAACTGTGGGAGTCACTATCCAGTAAGCCTTACTCTGGAAGCGTCTCCTCTCCCTCTTCTTTAAAGGGTGGTGAGCTGAAGCTTCCTCAATGATTGCACACTATTATTTCCAGGTCACAGACCGGAGTGTGGAGATCATGTGAAAGCACAAGTGTCTACACTGAAAACACTCTGTGACTGGTTATTGATTTCCCATTTTGCCATTATGTAAATCTGTATCTGTGAGAGTCTCAAAATGGGATGCTCAAAAAGAGAGGGGAAAAAAAAGAAAACAATGTGCAGTGTTTCTGTGTTGAGATTGTGATATGCATACTTTTTAAAACACCCCCACACATGCACAAGTCACAGATTAAGTGTTCTCAAATATAAATTATTAAACAACACTTTAACCTTGACTGGAGTGTGCAAAAGCAATTAATCTTCTATTAATTAAGCTATCTAAATAAGCTCTATGTAACACCCATGGGCCCAACGATTAATCAATCATATTCACTCCTTTCGTTTGGACCTCTGGCCTCCCAAATACGTTGTGCCTGTGAAGATTATATAAGGGGATCCTGACATAATATGTATGATGATTCATATATACCCTTTTTTCTTTATTTCTGTTTGAATATAGCCCAAAACCTCAACCTAATTGAAGAAATGAGACAAAAATATGTATTTTCTCAGGGAAATATTTCACTATCATGCTGAAAATCGAAAATTCAAACATTTCTAGTAATGCTTTGACTGCATCTGACTGTAAGGCCTCTGCAGTGCCCGTACCACATGCCATACAGTCAGTCACTTCGAAGATTTCCAGCTGATGTAAAGTAAAGGAAATGCATGTAAGGTAAGTTTCTTCACCATATACTGTACTCTGCATATCCTCATTACACTGCCCTCCTTACAAAGCTTAAAACAGAAACTGAGTATTTTATTACAAGATGTAGACTTTCTGGTTTGCATAAGATCAGCATTAAGTAATTGGAGTTCCATTATGCATACAAATGAGAGAAAATGGTGATTTGTCACTCTGTGTGCCTCAGTGTTCTAAAATGCACCCTTGGGATGTGGCATGGTTCAGTGCAGGGAAAACAAAATGCAAACCCTGAGTTTGAAAGATGAGCTGCAACCCACGCTCTCTGAGGCAATCAGATATGCACCTGCTAATCGCTCTGCCTATTAGTCCGAAGCTTAGCAGACTGTGGCATCCAGAAAGTAGGTTTTGTGTACAAGGTGTAGATCTAATTAATGTACTGAACCCACAGTAATGTTGCAGTAGGAGAGGGCAATACAAGAACTGCCCCCCCCCCCCAAAAAAAAATTCTTGCTGATGACTTAGTACTGAGGTGGACCATGCAATGACTTATGGCGCCTGATTTTGTTAAAAGAAAAAAAATGGCTTCACTTAAACCAAAAACAAGAGAAGTCACATATATTGTCACTACATCGAGACTGACACTGCAAGACCTTAAACTATTAAGCATCTGACTGACTTTTGTTGTTCAGGTACCCTTTATCTGCATACAGATCATTATCTGAAGGACAGAAAATGGTAGAAAACACCACAGAGTACTTCATCACTTTTTACATGAAGAGTCTCAGCCCTATTCAGGCTTGAAATAGGCACATAGCACCTTAGTTTATATCATATTTGTATGATAGCCATATCAATGTACTGAAGTGTTTCAGGACTTGTGGTCGAATGTAAAGTACCCGTAGTAATAGTTCTGCTCCATTACATCCATAAGAATTAATAATGTTTATTGGGACTGTGTGCAGCCAAACATACAGTGCTCATGTTGTTTTCATTCTCATCCTTGAACAAATATAAACATATAAAATGCTGTGAAAAGGTTTTTGCTCTCTTCCTGATTTTAGTTTTTTGCATATTTCGCACACTTAAATGTTTCAGATCATCGACTAATTTTAATAATAGACAAAGATAAATAGAGAAAATAAAAATGCTGATTTAAATAATAATGTCATTTATTAAGGGGAAAAACTTTAACAATTTAACAAAAAACATATTGATGATCCCCGAGTGTTTTGGAAAACTATTATGTGGACTGACGAGACAAAAGTTGAACTTTTTGGAAGGCTTGAGTCCAGTTACATCTGGCATGAAACTAGCACAGCTTTTCACAAAAAGAACATCATAGCAACAGTCAAACATGGTAGTGGTAGTGTGATGTTTGGGGCTGCTTTGCTGCTTAAGGACCTGGATGACTTGCTATGATTGATGGAACCATGAATTCTGCTCTCTACCAGAAAATCCTGAAGGAGAATAACCAGCTATCAGTTTGTGCCCTGAAGCTCAAGCTCACTTGGGTTATGCAGCAGAACGATGATCGGAAACACACTGGCAGGTCCACCTCTGAATTGTTAAAAAAAAAATGAAGGTTTTGGAGTAGCCTAGTCAAAGTCTGGACTTAAATCACACTGAGAGGCTGTTTATGTTCTAAAACCCTCCAATGTGGCTGAATTAAGACAATTTTTCAAAGAAGAGTGGGATAAAATTCCTCCACAGCAATATGAAACTCTCACTGCCAGTTATCACAAATGCTTTTTGGGTTATTGGGTAGAAATCAGGAAGGGAACAAATACTTTTTCTCAGCACTGTATTTCTCTCTGTGCTGAACATGCACTGCAACTGGTAGTTTTTATGAAGCTATCAGCTTATTTGATGTGCAGAGTGGCACAATATGTAGTTTAGCTTTTGGAGGAGCATGCTTCACACGAGCATCTGAAATCTCCATATTCTACAGCAACAACAACAACAAAAAAAATTTTTACATTTAGATTTAGACAAAATGAACAAACAATTTATAAAACCAGTTTACTGATGTTGCTTCATCCATGCTCATTCCCTGCTTTTGCTGTAGTACTCAGAAACAGGACAGCCCAGCCTGATGGTGCAGCTATGCACCCTGTGCATGCACACTGATCAGCCACATTAAAACCAAAAGCAAGTGAACTGAATAGCCAGGAAAACTGGGGTAGTGGCATCCATGTTGATGTTACTTTACCTTATACAACTTCCTAAAATTTTCTACAGACCAACCATACTACCCAGTGTTTTTAGTGTTATTCTCCAATGTTTTTGGCCTGCCCCAGCAGGACAGTACTCAAGAAAGCCTCGAGGAACACCAGGAAGTGAGAACCCAAGGGGTCGATCCAGCCTCCAAACTCACCAGATCTGATCAAACATCGACTGGATGTGCCACAACAGTCTCCACCCCATAATCAAAAATGCCCACAAGATATGCTGCCATTAGATCCAGTCTCAGACACCTCTTAACACCACCCCAGAAGTCCCAGCTACTAAGAGCTGTTTTTCTGAGCGCTGCTGTGCACAACATAAGTTAGTGAGTGAGGTTGGAGCTTGGTGCATTTCCCAATTTATCTATTCCACACATTAAAACACACATTAGCCCTCTCTGCAACTGCTTGAGAAGCAGCTGAAAAACTTTTATTTTGCAGAGATGTTCAGAATCAAAAACTTGCTCTGATTGGGTTTCTTTTTTCCTCCCAGCAGTTTATGTGCTGAGTTCTTGACAGGAATTTTTGACAGCTTGGATAAGATGGAACTTTTGCCTTGCAGATGCAAACCTATGTGACTTAGATATGTTTTTACGGCAGTGATGGCAATGGAAAAATTGTGAAAAGGTGCAAAGGAAGGGGTAGCGAAGAGGCATTGTTAATGCTAATGTAGAATTTTTATCTTTAACAAATCATTTAGCCTTAAATATTTTTGCATCTTATCAAAACCTATAATAGTACTGTCTGAGATCATTTTTAAAAACTCCAACCCGCAAGCTGACACTGGACAAGTACTTGCCTGGTCCTTTGATATCACACACTCTGTGAGACAACAGAAAACCCCTATTCAAAATATACAGTCATAAAAAGGAGTGCACAAGAGGCTAACCTTGAAAAAACTTTTTGACTCACTGTCAAGAAGAGACACACAAAAACTGATGTAATTATATGCACTCATTGGCCACTTCACTGGGTGCACCGTTCAACTGCTCAATAACACAAGGATCTAATCAGCCAATTTCAACTTAAGCAACTCAGTGAACTTAGGTATGTAGACATGGTCAAGACGACCTGCTGAGTGCCGAGCATCAAAGTGGGGAAGAAAGGTCATTTAAGTGAGTCTGAATGTGGAATGTTTGTTGGTGCCAGACAGGCTGGTCTGAGTATTTCAGAAACTGTTGATCTGCCAGGATTTTCCTGCAGATCTGGGATATTCTCGGGTTTACAGAGAATGGTTCAAAAAAGAGAAAATATCCAGTGAGTGGCCATTCTCTGGGTATAAGAATGTCTTGTTGCTGTCAGAGATCAGAGGGGAAATGTCAGACTGCTTTGAGCTGATAGAAAGGCAACAGTAACTCAAATAAACAGATGCACAACACAATGAACCTTGAAGCAGATGAGGTACAAGCAGCAGAAGACCACACCGGGTATCACTCCTACTGGCATAGAACAGGAAACTGAGGCTACAATTAACAGAGATTGGAAAAAGCGTGGCCTGATCTGATGAATCTTTATTTCTGCTACAACATTTGGATGGTAGGGTCAGAATTTTGCATTAATAACATGGAAGCATGGATCCATCCTGCCTTGTACCAACAGTTCAGGCTGCTGGTGGTGATATAATGGTGTTGGGGATATTTTCATGTTATACTTTGGACCCCTTAGTACCAGCTGAGCCTCATTTATACACCAAGGCCTGTCTAAGTATTGCTGCTGAACATGCCACCCTTTATGACAAGCAGAAGATGGATTCCAGCATACCCATCTTCTGAATACTATTTCCAGCAGGATAAGGTGCCATGTCACAAAGCTCAGATCATCTCAAACTCGTTTGCATGAACATAAAAGGGAGTTCATTGTGAAAAAGATCTCAATGCATTTGCTCACCTTTTGGGATGGGGTGGAATAAAAGATTTGCATCATGGATGTGCAGTTGACAAATGTGTCATTATGGACCAAAACCTCTACCGTAATGTTTCCAGCACCTTGTTGAATCTATGCCATGAAGAATTAACATAGTTCTTAAGAAAAAAGGCGGTCCAATATGGTACCAGCAAGTTGTATCTAATAAAGTGACTGCAGTTTATAGCAGTCTTTAAGATGCTCTAAAAATCTTTTCTTTTCAGTGAGAACAAGTTCATTGACCTTTACCATTTTATATTAAAGCTACTGTCATGGTTCTGGGTCTCTGACCCAGTGTTTTGAGTTTTGTATTTCAGGATATCCTTGGGGGTTAGTTTTTTAGTTCCAGTTACTTTTGTATTCTGGGTTCTGTTTACATCTTGAGTACTGGTTTATATTTGCTTCTTTTTGTTTCAGTTTACTATTCCAACCCCCGTCCTTTTATTTCTTGTTAAGTCTTTGTCTCTCTCCCCTGTTCATTACCTAGAGTCTGGTCACCTGTGCCTCATTTGCCCCAGTTGTGTTTACTTCCCCTAACTGCCCTCTTGTGTCTACATAGTGGTGTCACCCTCCCAGTCTTTGGCACAGTGTCTGTTTTTGCACCTTGTGTCTTCACTGCCTGAATTGCTGGATTCCTGTGTGAATTTTATTTGAATTTTGTACTTTTCCACCTGTTTGAATAAAAGATGTACTTTCAGTTTGTTCTGTTTCCTTAAGAGTCTGCAGTTGGGTCTTCTTCCTGCAAATCCATGACAGCTACTTTAAAAATAATACAGAAACAAGTTGAAAACATATCTATAGAGTAGCTTTCCTCTTTTCTTTAAAAAAAAAGCCGGGGTTATCCATATAACCTTAGAAATATGCCTTTATTTTCTTTACAATATGTTTGTAGTTTAGAAGTTAAGACAAAGGAAAAAGGCTGCTAAATAAATAAATATTCTGAAAAACTTGCAGGAGTGGAAAAAACTACTTAAGTCACTGCAGAGAAGACGTTGGTTGAGTGCAGCTAAGAAAAAGCACAGTAATGAAAACAAAAACCAAATGCTGATTTGGTCCCATACAAATAGAGTTAAATGTAAGAAAAACAGAGACAGAATAAATTAAAAAAAATAATGGAACAGTTTTAGAAATACAGTGGAAGAGAAGTCAAGAGCAAATTGTGGAACTAACTGATAAGAGAGGCACATGAGGGAACAGGTGAAAAAATAGTAAGAAAGAAGAGGAGGGAATAAGACGAGAACAGGAAGTTTAAAATAACAGCAATACAAACAAGGAAAATAAAATAAACCAAAAGTAACTTAGCGGAAAGGCACGGAAGACAGACAGACACACACACACACACACACACACACACACACACACACACACACACACACACACACACAAACACACACACACACACACACACACACACGGAAGACAAGCAG
>JAMQGT020006015.1:0-11997 GCA_024447675.2 Pterophyllum scalare
TAATTGCTACACTAGAAGGCCATTTCCAGAGAGCTGTTGGCGAAAAACTGGCATATCCACATGGGTGTGCAGTGTCGTTAAGTATCGAAGTAAACTGTACAAGTGAAGGACAAAAACAAGGAGTGCGACGAAATTAGAGGATATTAGTAGTCATCATGGTCGAGAAATAAAAAGAAGAAATATTATATTTTGATTGACCGGGCAATACCATCGAAGTTTTATTTTGCAGCATGACAATGATGCCAAAACACAAGGGCAAGGCCTTTGAAAACATAGACACGATACTATAACACTCGAATTATGGCTTTAGGCCTTGGACTGAAACATTACACGCCTATCATTTGACATAGAACGAACAAAAGGTACTATATTCAAAGAAGAGCTTTCATAAAGGCAATCCAGTACATTTTAATTTGTTGGAGGAGGAATATATAGATACAACCACGTCCACTGATCAAGGAATTGAATGTTTTGATTATCATATTGGAATGGACGTTGGATGAGAAGCTGGCCTTGCAACCCACGCATGCACAGGTAGAAGATGGCAACTCCACAGGCAAGGCTGGCTGCCAGTTTTGAACTCAGCACCTTGCGTGAGGCAACAGCAACGACCATCACGCTACTGGAAATTGCATGTTTCAATAAAATCACTGCAGCTATTTCCATTTTTTTGAAGCAAAATATATCTGATAATAGTTTTATGTTTGGTGTAAACAAACAGCATAAAAGTTTTAGCTTGCTTGTCAGCATGATGATGCTTTGGACACTCAACTGTCTTCACAGCAAGAACAGAGTCATCATATTGGTTCAATTTACCGCAGTTCATTTACATTCAACAAGGAAGTGAAAATGAGGATGTTGTACTTGTTCAAATATGTAAACATGTCATCCCAAACTTTCCAACTTCATCAAACTGAGATATTTATATTAGTGCTTTGTCAGCGAGACTAAAGTGCATAGCACGAACATGACCTTAACATTGGTTTTAATTGATTTTGCTTACATATCTTTTGTGGTATTCTAGTTCGGATGGACAGCAAAGTAAGTACATGTCCCTTGTTTAGTACCATTTGAAATAAGTGCTCTTCCATTTAGGTGGGATACATCGTCAGTGAAAATTAAAAGAGAAGAATCAAGCAAAGAAAAGGAGTATTTGTAACAGGGCAGGAATTCAGGGAGTGTTGCAACAAGGACAGGAATGCCGCGCGTGGCAGAACAAGTGCCAGGAGGAGAGAGATACAGTTGGAAATGAAGGACGCAAAAAGATGTGGCATTTAACGTGTAACATGTGCGGGTGGTTTTTGCCTGTATATTAGCCTGAAAAGTGAATCGATTTAATGGTGTTTCCATACAGCAAGAGGCATATATTTGAGATAATACCATTTCCAATTTTGTTTGATGTGATCATTTTCCTTGTAACATATACATACACAAACAGCAGCTTCCTGTTTTTAGATATTCAGATTGCAGGAAATCACCTTGTTTAGGATCAGCTACATTTACACGACCAGATGGAGTTCATTGGCCTAGGAGTGATGATATGCCCTGGGATTGCTACTGCCTGCTACAGTGTGTGATGACAGCTCATTGGCAGGAGACCAAGCTGGTTAATAAATAAAATGGGATTATGTCACCTTGATTGCCAATCAACGGCTAACCAATATCCCATTTTGGTTCAAGGACATTGCCATTCCAGTTCCATGCTTGAGCCATTTTGGTTATTTGCTTGTCGGTTTTACATTATCTTCATGAGGATCATCAATCATTGACAATAGCTGTTGTTTTGAGTATCAGAATTGTGGCCATTTTGTTTTATTGAGCTGGGTCAACGACAGGCATCCCCATCCTGTTCATTTTCAGTCGCCATTTGCCCGACTTTGCAGTCCAGGAAGATCAGTTCGCTTACTCTTTCTTTCTGTTGCTTGGCATTTAGCGCATAAACAAGTGCCAGGAGAAGTCGGCCGACGGACACGGCCAACCATCACCCGTGTTTGCTGGAATGGCATAGTATTAGGAGAAGCTGGAGATGCCGAGAGGTGGGAGGCAAAGCATGCATGTCTGTATCCTTTTTATTGTATTTTCTTTCAACACAAAATCATATCCAATTGCAGTTCTGAATTCGAAGTATTAGTATTTGTGGATATCTATGAAGCCCAGAGATATTCTTCAGTTTTATGTCCTGTATACAACAGTTGCTTTGAAACAACGTATTCAAGTGATCAGTACAATTCAAGTTGTTAGGTTCGTTGCATTCAACTTCATTTTTAAAATTTTACATTTTAATGTGCTCATATAAATTATAACAAAAGCACAATATATAATGAAATTCATCAAAGCCATTCTTCATAATGAGTGAAAGGTTTCGAATGGGACCTTTCCTTAGTTAGAATTTTCATATTGTCGGCATTGTCATTTTAGAAAACATGATTTCAGTAAATTGGTTTCCAAATCAAGAAAACATCGCTTTCACTTAGGATTATTGCAATTAATTCAAGGTCTTTTTTGAGTAAAATGGTTGCGGTCACAAAATTCACAGGTTGCACCATCACCATATACTGCTACGAGGATAATGTTACCAAAGAACTAGGTGCACAGTGTCTTGTTTTGTGTATTTTGACATGCAGAGCCTTTCTTTTTAAAGTGAAAGGTCATATGGCGAAATCATAGCAAAGCATGGGCTTCCCATGTTCCATTTACCACCAGCTTGCTTTGTGTTGCCGATCAATCAAGTCAAGCACATGCATAATAGCACTAGTGGACGAGTATCCCAGGTGAAATTGAGGAGGCTTCGGTCATCACCACATTTGATTTGATTGCCGTCGCATAATTTTTTTATGGGCATTCAATTTCAAGTTGTTATGTGTCATACCGTTGCCGCACTGCTTGTCGCAGCGCCCATTCATGGCCTCTTTTTGGCTTTTCACGTGTCATTTTAGGGCACCGGACATAGTCCGAAGGCCGAATGTCACCACTCCACAAATCCAGTTTGGCACCAACATCCAGCATATCACCCCGCCTTCCCCCGCATGTCCCGTACCCTATCAGCCAGACAGCAACACTCACCAGGGCTTTTGCATCTGCCTCGGAGGCTGGAAATATCGACATTGTCAGCTCAGGCATCAGGCTCTGAGCCAACCTCTACTGTAAGTTTGCATTTACACTATCACAGTCATTCACTGCCTCAGTAAGCAATAGGATGAGTTAAGAGGTACATCACCAGATTGCTGGTTATCATCCACTAGATTTGCAAGTGAATATTTTGAAATTCCAGTTGATGCTAACCAGCTAGCCCCAGCCCTAATGGGTAAGTGGTCGATATCTAATTAATAAATACCTGAACAGTAACAGTAACATTTATCCTTTACTTGACAAAAATGTTTGCTTATTTTACTGGCAGTTTCTTTGGGATTCAACATGTAGAGTTCTCTGCCAATGTATATCAGCTCCATTCTTAAAGCAAAGCCTGGCTGAGACTTGGGCAGCTACAATTATGTGTGCTCCTTGTGTGTGAGAGAAAAAGAGAAAGAGATAAGTACACGAGTTGTCAGAGTGAATCCTTGTCAGATGGAGCAGAACAGGCCAGTTAAATAGCGAGATCCAGAGCAGAGATAGTAGGATTAATTGGCCATAATTGGTTGATGTGTTGGTGTTCCAGATGACCCAGTTTAAGTGGCTATTCTCCTCTCTGCACACAGCAGGGACAGCCTTTGTAACACTGTTAGCATATACTCTGAAACCCACATATGGCACACTGAAAACTGTCCAACAGGGGTTTGCACGTCATAAAGAAGAAACAAAAATCAGGTTTTTAAAGTTATATTTTCACTCTGTCAAGTATTTAGTTTGAGACATTTTACATCATGGACATAGCAGCCACAACAGCACCAGCCAGAGGGAAGATGTTTCAGCCATGTTTTGCAACATCTCTCTCACTTACTTTTATGTAAGCCACCATCATGGCATAATGCAGGTTTGTCTTTAGAGATATTAGAGATGACACTAAAAAAAGCACATTTTTACAAGTTAAGTTTGTACTCTTTTAGTACTGACCACAGTGGTTGTGTACAAAGCTTGATTCCAAAACACAGCTCAGTATTGTGTCCAAAAGCCTACTTTGATGACTAAGGATTCCATAGTTACCATAGTAAAATTCCCAAAGCTTAGCATTACTGTTGAGCCACATTTCACTTTCAAAACCTTAAAGGAAATGTCTGACACTTAGCCAGAGAATCTATTAGAGACAGGGATTAAGGATTCTGATAGAATTCCAGCATTGACCACAGTCAGAAGATGGGTGTTGTATTGACTCTATAGAAACACCAAAAAGGTGAGGAGATTTTCTTCCTCCTAGTCTGATTTGTAGATGTATTTTGGCTTTTTTTTAAAAATGTTTTTTAAACTGCTTAAAGTTAGGGAGAATCAGCCAAAGATGGACTGCTTGTCTGCAGAACAAGCCAACGAGAAAATCTACGCTAAGGAAAAAATACATGTTTTTTACATGGCAGTGTGTGCTGCTGTATGTATTGTTATATACTGTCTGCTGTCCATGTTATGCAATTTAGTCTCATTTAAAGTTTAGGGTTTAATTTAAAAACCAGCAGTTATCAAATTCCTCTTTGCCTCGTGTGTAGGTCATGTCCTCATCAGCTCATTGTGCTCTAAAGACTCATTTAGAAAAATGTGCATGTGATCACTGCGTATTGTCTAATGTGTTTAGTGTGATGTTCAATATCAGACTTGACAGAGGTGATGAGCTATAAATTATTAGTCTACATAAAAAAAGCATTAAATGTAAATAGCACAGATATCAGATTGTGAATGCTTTTTCATTTAAGATAAAACTTCATGAAATAACGTCTGTGCACCACTACTTACAAACATAATCAACACATTATAGCAATAAATTGTAATTATTGTCATACTTTTTCATAGTAGTACACTCCTCACACTACACTGTCTATGTTGGCATGCTGGAAAGACATCGTAGTAGTTAATTCTAAGCCCAGTTTTCAAAGATCAAGATACTTAGAATTTGTTTAGTACTGTCACACTGAAATGGACTGGTTCTTATATAGTGCTTTTCTGCTACACCTGAGCACTGAGCACTTCAATCAAATGAACCTCCCACCTGTCTGCACCCTTCCTATTCACTGAGCTCAAGGAACTGGGATTAAAATAAAATTATTAGTACAGATGTTCAATAAGCACTAGTGTTCTAAGCACATACATCCACAACAGGGCTTCGTAATCATATTTAGTTTGAGCAATGGCATCGTAGGAAACCAGTGAATGAGGAACCGTGCAATTATGTATCACTTAGAGCACACAAGAGCTGAGTAGGTCGAGGACATTCACACACGGGGTGGCTGTGGCCCAGGAGGTAGAGCAGGTCATCGGCTAATCAGAAGGTTGGTTGGTGGTTCAAGAAGCTGAACCCCAAGTTGTTCCCAATGTGTTCATCCAAGTGTGATTGTGTATGTGAATGTTAGATTTAAAAAAAACTTGGACAAAGAAAGTGAAGGTGTGAATGAGACATACTGTAATTAAATGAGACATACTGTAATTAAATGAGACATACTGTAATTAAAAGGCCCAGCCCAAATGACTAAAATATCCAAAGCCAATCCAAAATTTAAAAAAATCTGGCACCACACCAGGATCACACTGTGCAGTCTTTAAGTCTGCATACCACTCAAAGATATATGTAATTAGATTTCCGTACCAACCCAATAAATTGAATTTAAAGTTTCATATATCATTGGGTTATTAAAGGATAGGGCTCTCCAGTGGGCTGAGGTATATCTTTTAACTAAACCCATTGAAACCACTACCTCTGCCCGTACTCCACCCCAAGACACACGTCTCTTCCACTCCCAGTGTCTTGTTCCTCCTTGCTGCAGGTCTAAATGCTTCGAGCTCCCTACCTGTGAATAACAAGGACCAATGCAGCTGTGCCAAACAAAACTATGGACTCTGGAATGCTGTCATTGCTTCCGTTCCCCAACTCCCACTGAAAATGCTATGTCCAGATGAACAGATTCAACTTTCTGGGATTTCCTTACCTGGATGATGCATCAAGATATTTTGACTGACTTTGGCAAGGACTGCCTAAAGCTTACAAAAACAGTTTCAAGCTCTAGTAATAGTGTTCTGAGAGATTTTCTAAATATTTTTGTTTGTATATCTGGATGACAGCTTGACATTTTTCAAAGACTTCGGAAGAACATCACACGCATGTAAGGGCTGTGTTGCAATGGCTCCTGGAAACCAGACTGTATCTTAAAGTAGAGAAATGAGTTCCAAGCCATATCTGTGGCCAACAACACCCCCATAGAAGCAGCTGCAGCAATTTTTGGGTTTTGCTCATTTTTATTGTAGATTCATTAAAAACTCTAGTCAAATAACTGCTCTGCTAATGCAGCTCATTTCCTCTTCCAGGCCCTTCACATGGACCTCTGAGGCAAACCATGTTTTCCATGAGCTAAACAGAATGATTCAGCGCTGCACCTGCACTCATACATCCCAATCTTAAGAAACAATTTATTGTGGAGGTAGACACTTCTGACTCTGGAGTAGGAGCCGTTCTCTTGCATGCATTCGTTCTTTTCATGGCAGTTGTTGCCTGCTGAAAAGAATTAAGATATTGGTGACTGTGAGCTACTCGCCATAACCAGAAGATGGGCCTCAACTGGTAGCTCACTCCCTATTTTATTTTTGTTGTATTTTTGTCGATTTTCTTTTAGACAGAAAGGAATCTACAACACAGCAATATTCGTGAGGTGTGGAGTGGATTCAATACCATCAGTGCCAGTTAGCCCATTTTCAAAAAGTAGCGTTTTCACACGTTTACACGGAAACAAAGACCGGTTCCACTCTGTAACCCATTTTCAAAAACTACTGTTTTTGTGCTGTTCTTGTCAAAATGCATCAAAACTGTCAAAATGGTCTTGTATAAATGGGGCCTCTAATGTGGCAGCTACTCCCCCTCACACCATTTCCACCACCCTTGTCTCCTTGTATTGCTAATGTGGCAGCTACTTCCCCGCTCACATCTGTTCCTACACCCTTGTGTGTCACAGAGACAGGGATCAGACTGGAGCGAAGAAGACTATGCTCTGGGAAGGTTACTGGCCCTGATGGTGTGTGTCCAAGGCTGCTAAAGGACTGTGCTGCCCAACTGTGCCGATATCTCCACAGGATCTTTAACCTGAGTCTACAGTTGGGGAGGGTACCAGCACTGTGGAAGACATCTTATATTGTACCGGTACCAAAAATAAAGTGTCCAGCTGAACTAAATGACTACATACCAGTGGCTCTTATAGCACACATCACGAAAACCTTGGAATGGCTGATTCTATTTGAGGTCAAAGACAAACTTGATCCCCTGCAATTTGCATACAAACAACACAGTGAAATAGATGATGCTGTCCTCTACAAGGTTTCCCAGCAGAACATTGCCCAAAGCATCATGCAGCCTCCGCTGACTTGCCTTCTGGTGCCATGTGCTCCCCAGGTAAGGGATGCACACGCACCCAGTCAGTCACGTGATGGAAAAGACATCATGATTCATCAGACCAGGTTCTTTTATTCTATGGTTCTAATATTGCTCCGTGGTCCAGTTTTGATACTCACGTGCCCATTGTTGGCACTTTGGGTGGTGGACAGGGGTCAGCATGGGCACACTGACTGGTCTGTGGCTATGCAGTCCCATACACACCAAACTACAATGCACTTTGTATTCTGACACTTTTCTATTAGAACCAGCATTAACTTTTTCAGCAGCTTGAGCTATAGTAGCTCGTCTGTTGGATTGGGCCACACGGGCCAGCCTTCACTCCCTAAGTAAATCAGTGAGCCTTGGCTGCCCACGACCCTGTCACTGGTTCACCACTGTTCCTTCCTTGGACCACTTTTTAGAGGTATTGACCACTGCAGACCAGGAACACCTCACAAGAGCTGCAGTTCTGGAATTGCTCTGACCCAGTTATATATAATAATAATAATCGTTTTTGTCGATTACACTTTTTGAGATCGTTTGGAGTCAAAATCAAAATCAGAATTTGAGCAATTGCACAGCCCTAGCTTCTAAACACATCAACTTTGAGGACATAATGTTCACTTGCCCCCCCAATATATCACACCCACTAACAGATGCCATAATGAAATAATAAGTGATATTCACTTCACCTGTCAGTGGTCAAAATGTTATGGTTGATCAATGTCCAGTATAGAACTGATGGCAGTGTCTTTAATCTGCAACAGCTTAAACCTTCAACAAAATTCAGACAGCATGTTCTGAGGAAGGTGTGTGCCCTCATAACACACACCGTGGAGGACATCCAACACTACTGTCTTACGCAGCTAGATGTTTTGGTCTGACAATTAGCATCAATAAAATTAAAGCAACACACCAGCCTGCTCCAGGGCAACCATCTCGCTCATCATTGCATTGAGTCATCTGAAATGTGTGTGCAGATATTTTAGCAGAGGTTGAGATCTTACAGAGAACAGCCAAAGGAAGCACATCATTTGGGAGTTTAACATACTGACTTTGGAAGGAACACGGGGCCACCCTCAACACTGAGATACCAATATAAAAAGCAGCAGTTCCGCCATCTCTCCTTTATGGCTGTGAAACTTGGACCCCTTATCAAAAACACATAAAACAACTAGAAGTCTTCCATGCCTGAGATCACTATATAACATCAAATTGCAGGATACAGACACTGAAATGCGTGCAAGATGTGGGATCACGGGCATTGCATGCATAGGGGTGGCTGTAGCTCAGGAGGTAGAGCAGGTCACCCACTGATTGGAAAGTCGGCAGTTTGATTCCTGGCTACCCCAGCCTGCACGCCAGTGTATCCTTGGGCAAGATACTTAACCCCAAGTTGCTCTCTGACACAACAGTTGGAGTGTGAATGTGAGATAATTAAAAAAAAAAGAAAAAAAAAAAGCACTTAGTTTAGTTAACCATGGAAGTGCTTATGTGAATGGGTGAATGTAAACATGTAGTTTGAGTGCTCAGAAGAGTAGAAAAGCGCTGTATAAAAACTAGCCCATTTTACCTTTTTTTTTTTAACCATGACTACCCCACTATGCTGGGTTGGACATGTGGTTAGAATGGATGACACATATCAAAGATGCTGTTCTTGAGTCAACTCAGTTCCAGTACAAGGAGTTCTGGATGCCCACTCCTAAAATACCAAGACACATTGAAGACAAATCTCAAATTATGCAAGACAGACACCAACAGCTGGCACACACTGGCTCAAGACAGAAACAGTTGGTGACTGCTGTGCAAAAGGAGGATTTAGGGCCTACAGTAAAAATGTGCCAACTGAAAAGACAATACTTTACCACAAGTTACAACTATATGTGCACAATCTGCAACAGTGTATTCAAGTCAAATTTGGGCCTAGCATCAAACATGACGCAGCAACAACCGAGTACAAACACAGCCACTGCATATCACACAAACTGCTGACGCTCATCTCTGAAAGCTAGGTGAATCCATGGTTGGACACAGCAAGATCTGTTACACATGGCATCATAAGATTGTTGCTAAGAATAGCCCGTGAACCCAGAATTGACCCGGCAGTACAGCACTGATTCATATGTTATTTGCCTAAGAATTAGCCCCTGCGACTTCCGACTCCTTTTGCCAGATTGGGACACAAATGTTTCCCAGTGTTGTTTCCACAGTGATTTGATATGTATCATGAAAGCAGAGAGAAGTTTTTTGACATTGTCCTGTTATTTTAATAACAGCTGATGGCAGGTTTGCACAAAAATGTAGAATATATGTTTTTTTGCTCAGTACATTTCAGAGATTGATCAGGCTGTTTCAAATGTTGCAATATCATTAAGAAAAGAAAAAGGTGCACATCTGAGAAAGTTGGTGATGACTGGCTGAACAGTAAAGAGTCCTTGAAGAAGTTGTTGGAGTTTGATGATATGTACTGTATCCTAAAGCTTTGACCTCTTAGCTTGTGTTCCCACATGGTTTTGTTCATTTTCATCTGCTGATGACTAATCTTCTTCACAGTATTTTGAAACAATAAGGACGAACGGTTGAGAGGTTGTGCAAACAGGTTTGATATAATATATCATAATCCTGTCACCACAGTTAGCATGTTTTTACATTCAGTTGCATTGTTTTTTGTGGGATTTTCTCATGTCTCCATTTATCCAATTGATAAAATTAAGGACTTCTTTTACTTCTTTCTTTTTGCCACTTCATATTCATTGCGGGCAGCATGGTGGCATGGTAGTTAGCACTGTTGCCTCACAGCAATAAAGTCCTGGGTTCAAATCCACTCCCAGGTGTACGTTTTCTCCGGGTAATCCGTTTTCCTCCCACAGCCCATAAGTTGCCGTGAATGTGAGTGCTGTGTTAGCCCTGCGACAGGCCAGGATGTACCCTGCCTCGCACCCTATTGACAGCTCAAATAGGCTCCAGCACGAAATGTAACTAGCCCCTCAATGCTGATAGCACTGTGGAGGATTGATTAATTAAGCCATGTCCACAGCCAAACAGGGCAATGCCACTGAAGCGAACCACTCACCATGTAAACCAGCACCACAGGCACTCAGGCTAACACCGAGTCTGCCATTCTGTGTTCATTATAAGGTGTAGTCATTCCATTTGGAATATGTAGGATGGCATATTTGCAGCACTTTTGTTTTTCCATCTGTATGAGTAGACTGTGGTAAATGGAACAGACATGCTGACAGGCAGAGCTTAGTGTGAGCAGCAGCACTGACAATCCTGTGGATGGAAACAGCACTAGGAAATGAACATTCTACAAAAATAGTTTACTATAATGTCAAGAAGTGTTTTACTGGTTGAAAAATGCTTGGATCTTAAAAACCGTTAATTTTACAGGGAAACAGGGGGCTGTCTAATAGCCATTTTTAACTGCAAGAAATAGCAGGCTATTTTTTTGTTCTGTTTTTGCCAGTATAGCAGGCACATTGGTATGTGTTCCCACCACAGAAAATGCCCCTGCACATTTTGTAGTACTTCAAATCAGATCTAAAAATCTGCTGAATAAGACCCAAGGCTGAATGCTCTCTCAACCATTGCCATTAACAATGTCAAATTTACCTGCTGACAATAAAAAGCAACACTCAGTTCCCTACCTTGTTAGCCTTGTTTTGACAATGCAATATATGCGTGCAATATATGCAATATATCCTCTACGATAATATCTTAAAACAAAGCGCCTTGACTCCACGTGTTCACTACTTCATGCTTTAGTGTAGGCACAAGAGTGCCAGCATACTGTGTGCTAGCATAGCCTAAACAACACACTTAAAGCTGGAAATGAGTGAACACACTGCACCAAGGGAAGAAATTCAGACATCGCCAGCCTCGCAGTCTACCGCCTTGGATTTAATTCCTAGGTGAGGATCATCTTCAATCGCGTGGAGGTGGTTTGGATTTGAAAAGACTGACATTGCTCAAAAGATGGCAGTTTGCAGACTTTGTAAGAAAGCGGTTGCCGTTAAAGATAGCTAACCTGTTCCATCATCTCCGATCAAACCACCGCACAGAGTATGAGGAATATGAAAAGTTTCAGGAGCCCACTGTCCAAGACAAACCTACCACAGCTAAGGTGTCTGGCAATACAATACTTTTTATGAGTAACGACCCCAACACTTAAAACTTATTAGATCACCTCTTAAGTCTGGTGGATCCTATGGGACTGAAAAGTCTGAAGGGGCCAGGAAGGGGTTAGGTTGCTGTTAAGGATGTTCCTGGCAACTAATTTCTTAGTCGACTAAACAAGGAAAAAAAATTAGCCTAATTGACTTGTCTAAAACTAAGAAACACTCAGACGTCAAGTTAAATTTTAGGACTGTTTAATGGACAATGTCTAAAACTGTCAAAACAAAGGCATTTGACACCATTGATCACATTCTTCAATAATGAATCATACTTTAAATAACAACAGGCAATCTGAAAAATGAAAGGAGACTATGTACATAACA
>JAMQGT020006016.1:0-17003 GCA_024447675.2 Pterophyllum scalare
AGGAACACCAACTATTACAAGATATACCACTGGCATCACCATTGGCGCTGATGAGCCTGTCTCATTTTACCTTCTGAAATTTGTTTGGTTGTCACACCTTTTTCCTGTGTAGCCAAGATCACAACCATTGAGGGTGCAGTGTTCCACACTTCATCTTTTGGCCATTATGATTTGTCACCCAGTGCCTTGGTGCATCACATCCAAAAATACTTGTCAATGTGAATGCACGTTTTCTTCAAAAATATGCAAGTGTGGAAGTAATCAGTTAAAGACACAGTGTAAGAGTCTACATCCAGGTTAGTGGCAGTGTTTGTATCTTGATGATTGGCAGAAATCTTGTTCCCCTTCTTAGTTTGGTATATGGATTCTCAGTGTTGTGCATGACTATACTGTGCAGTGTGGTTTTTATTTATTTATTTATTTTTGCATTTTAAAGTGATATTTAAATTCTATTGTAGCATGCAGTAATTAATTTATTGTGGGAACTGGCAATGATTGGGGGCTGCATAGATGACTGTAGAAGGTTTCTAGTACGATATAGCTCAGAATGTTTTAAAAGTAAAAAAGGAAAGAAAAAATTAAACATAAGCTGGTGTGTTTTTAGGGAATTTGCCCTTAGTTATTCAGAAGTGTGAACTTGCACAACACTTGGGTGTGCCAAAATTTGACCTCTGGCATTAAACAGAAAGTTCAGCTGTAGTTAATGGGAATGTTATCGGTGTGATCTGAACACTGGGTAAGTTTATCTCAGATCATCATATTTTTAGAACATTTTCTGCTTAAGCAGCTCAGTTTCCGAAGTACGGAAAAAAAACATGCTGGAAGTGGATCATTAGACCATTTTCCAAATTATATCTTCAAAAGTTTTTGATACATTAAACTAAAATTTCACAGCAACATGAGCCATAAAATTTTGAGGCAAATCGGAGATGATCGAGCAGAGGGCCTACAGTGATTTGAGACGGAATGACCCCACTGTTTTTTCAGTTCATCCGCAGATGGTTATAAATCTCTGAATTGCCATCAACCCAGCTGCTGTGACACCAGTATTTCTATCATATTTGAGCAGACATACCATTGAAGAAGAAAACACATTAACAAAGTTCTTCAAGCCATGTTCGCAGTCACTTTCACAGCAGCACAGTTGTAAAAATCTGTACTCTATCACTAAACCCATAGCAACAGAAAGCAAATTGTATTTAATTCTCATCCACATCCAGTAGTGAACAAGGCACCCTGGTGTGACTCCGAGGAGCTTGGTTTTAAAGGCCCAATTAGTACAGCCTCATAACACTTTGCCTTTCATCTCCACAAAACTGTGCATGCTGTAGTGATTCCAATGTGTTTTGCTCCAGCATTGTGTTTGAGTGTTATTAGAGAAGTGCAGTTACAATACACAAAACCTGTCTCCTAAAAGATGTTCCCAAAAACTATTATCCTTTTTGGTGTTGCTTGTGTCAGATAGGCTTCCTTAAACCAAAAAGCAACTGAAAGTTTCTCTTTTTTTAACCAGTAATCAGTACATAATGACTGCTCTTTATTTAGCCACATATGCCATTTATACTTTTAGCAAGGTGTATTGACAAAAGGTATAAGAAGTAATCTACTCTTCCAGCAAAAGTAAAGTGTTTTTGAAAAGGCAAAAGAGTTCTTTCAAGGGGTTTTACTTTCTTTACCTCATGTGTTCCATAAGATAATTCCAAAAAATGTTTTAAATATCGCAAAAAGTACACCAGCAGCTTTGATTAATGCATTTCCTCATCATCTGTTTCACATATTTATAATTTTGATGATATCACATTTATTTTAGATACTTTTGAATGACCGTCTATGAAGAGGAAGTCTCACCAATACCACACGTTTCACTTCCCTTATGGTTTTCCAAACCTTAACCTCAAGTACGTCAGTGGCATGTGATGCTTATTGTTAAACACATCAAATACAATAAATGTAAAAAACATTACAGTTATATCTTGAGCTTTATTTAAACCAGTGTTTATATGTCAAAGTAGATGATAAAGCAGAGATTTTTTTTTCAGTTACATGATGCCATACAATACTAATCTTACTGTTATATTTTTCCACATGTCCAACTTTATACAGTTATGTGAGTCTCTTCCCCAGCTCTGTTCACAAAATGCTTTCATTTACCCTCCTCACAAGATGTGTGTAAAACACAGAACAGCACTGTATATAAAAAGTGCCATTTGAAACATGGTGGCTTGACCTAATGTAGCTTCTGTTCACATGTTATGCATTTCTCAGGCAGGCAGAGCAGCAGGCACGTAGGCAGGGGGTGTAGACAGTGAAACTAGAATGATGAGGCCAGGACATATCCCAGGACAGCTGACGTGGGCAAACAACACAGCAGTGAATCTGTGCCAACAAGCAGTCAGCTTAGAGAACGACTTTCAAAGGTGCATGGGGGGGGGGGTTTGATGTTGTTGTTTTTTTTTTTTCCATAAAAAATCTATGAAGATATTTTCTGTCGTTGTGCTTTAATACGGTATCACTACAGTGCAGTGTGAACATTATACCCTGAGTACAAAAAAAGGGTATTGTGCTGAGTACACGCAGTGAATGTAAATTTAGATTAATACACGTTGATTATTAAAGCAAAGCTCTTTAAATGATAAAAGAGTACATGGAAACCTAGGTAGCAGCGTAGCACCAGAGTCGCCCATTTCTGTGCAGTCAGTTACTGCCCTTCCTCACAGCTGTTCGAAGAGACTTTATATGAGAACAGGGCAGGATGGATGAACTCAGTGACCTTGAGCTTCCATCAGCATTTTCGATCCACAAAGAAGCCGTTCTGTCTCCCCCAATGAGGTCACCTCTCATGTCATGGTGAACATTTGAGGTGCAGCTCTTCCACATGTCATCCATCAGGGCTAAAGGGCTACAGTGACAGCAAGCAATTATATGTGTGGCTCTTACACATAATATCCTATCCTTCCCATACCAGCACAGTCTAACACTGCATACATACGACTGACATACTGTGCAAATAGCAAAATGCATGCTTATCTAACCTCAAATGATGAAATAGGAATTAATGAAAGCCAGAGTGTGTCAGACTAGCAAAAGTCATTGGATATTTAATGCGTCCTCTTTAACATGTGCACATTCTGTCTACGCCTTATGTGCCACCTGGCTTGCAGCTGGTGCTTTGCAGAGGGCTTCCAACATAAAAATTACAACACTTACACAGACTACAGAGCCTGGGGGCAGTACACCTCAGCCATAAACAGAACAGAAACGACGCTGTTGATTGCATTTCAAAAAGGTGTATCTGTGACAAATTGACCTTTATGAGAAAGATGTACTATGTAGCACATAATGTAAAGATATTGATTTTTTTTTATTACACAAGAGTCGTGCAGCATTTAGTTGTTTCTTCCTATTGCCTATAGAATAGAGACACGGACAATTCAAAGTATGTCATGGCAAAGCAAGGTAATCCTATTATGTTAAATCAGCAAGTCTACACGCTTGATTAACCAAATCTGATAGAACTGCAGGATCAAAATCCCTGCTGCATTTTCAACTGTTAGCAAAGAGCAACCCTGAGTGAGAACAAACCTGAGCAAATCTGTCTGATAGCTGATACCCACAGGTGTTGAAATATAAAGGCAAAGCCTGTCACTGGAGCTCATGTATATCTTTCCATCTCTCCCTTCACAGGCTCTCCTACCGAACAGGACAAGACACAGCAAATTGTGACACTTGTCGAAACAGCGCTTGCATCATTTACAGGTGGGCTTGTTGCACTGTGTGTGTAATACATTGAATTAATTTGAAAGGTTTCTTTATGAGGCTCATCTAGTGCAGTCATACGTTTGTGTCCAGAAAGTGAAAAAGTAAATATACTCTATGTAGAACATTGCATATAGAATGGTCTGACTGAGGTAGGAAATCTACAGAATACTAAAAATGTTAAAGTCAAATCTTTTGGGTGTGACATTAAATGGAATTCAGAAGAGAGGAACCATAAAATACACATCAAGATTATGGAAGAAATAAGAATGTAATAACACTGACCGCTGTGTATTGGGTGTTGGATTGTTTTACTACAATGGATGACAAAAAAACAATGGCTCCAATATTTTTTGAAAAGGTTTCTGGGAAATATACAAGACTGTGACAGAATAAGTGACAATACACAACAGTAGGAAACGAGTTAAATAAAGTAGAAAATGCTGTGATCCCATCACAGAGTATGTGAGGCCCTAAAATTTAACCTCGCACCATAAGACATTTCACATACTTTGAAACTTCAAAGTCCAAAACACAAGACATTGTGTATTTGTCAGAACACAAGTTTTATCAAGTGTATGTATTCTGATACACTCCGAGTGTAAAAAAATGGCTCAGAAATAGGCAGAAAATCCACTCAAGCTGTAGACTTGTGTCATTTGTCACCTCTCTCTAAAAGCATCTACTGCTTACACCCCACTGTTACCTTGTTCTCCAAAATGGTGAAACAAGAAACTGTTTAGAAAATACTCTCATCCCCCAAAAAATACACTTTGTACAGTGGGACCTCTCAGTTGTTTTCACATAGGCATGAGTCAAAGAAGCTTAAAAAAACAAAACCACAATTTTACGCATTTAAACTTTGTCTTCTTTGTGAATATAAAAGTTTGTTGCCGTATGGAAATGTTCTTTCCAACTTCTGCTTCATGCTTCCCCTTTTAGACAATCGGGTCGCTTGATAAGATAATGATGGCAGCCCATTTTTTTCTCCACTGATCTTGAATGTGTGCCTGCTACTTCCAATACCATATTTGAAACCACATTGGACACTGTGGATATTTCACTCCAAAGACAAAGAAAACAACACTGCCCTGGACAGAAGTTTCCCTTCATGTAATGTTTTCTACAAAAGAAAGCCTCTTCTCTCCGTTTCTCTGTTCCCTTGATGACTGCATTGTGTCAAGATGACCCAGATTGTGCTGAAAACACATAGTTGAACTTTAAAACAGGAGTTCTGTTAATCTTAGGCTACTACGAGATGAAACATAACTCACTCGCAAGCTCCACTTAAACAAACACATTAGGTCTGGATTGGCATTCAGCAGTGTCACATTCACCAGTTTGCACATACTTAAAAATGTATCTGTTTTTGTTAATGCAGTAAAGATTTCCACATTCATATTTTGGAGATCCCAGCACTGCACTGTATAGCTTAGGATTTTTAAAAAGAATATGATTTTATATATATATATATATATATATATATATATATATATATATATATATATATATATATATATATATATATATATATATATATATATATATATATATACACACACACACAGTGATGTGCAAAAGTCTTGATTCACCCCTCATTTCTTTATATTTTCCTTCCAATGAACCACCTTTTCTTGCGATTTTAAAAGCAATCTTGAGCAATACTTCTCCAGGCTTTCTGAAGGTCTTTGACAAAATTTTCTTCTCATTTTCAGTCCAGTTCTTTTACTTGACCATTTTCAGAGGAATGTTTTCTTTCTTTGTTTATTAATCCACTAAACACCAACCTATGACTCATTCAAACATAAAAAAGGCACATAACTCCATAACATATGGAGTTAAGCATAAAAATTATGAACGCAGAAAAGTACCATCAAATTTTGATCCACCATCCAGTAACATCTGGAAAGCAGGTGATTGGCAATGGCTTCATTTTTCTGAATGACAATGATCCCAAACACACTGTCAATGCAGTAAAAGCATATCTGGATACAAAAACACACAGTGGAACACTATCAGTTATGGATTGGCCTCCCCAGACCTCAACATTACTGAAGCTGTGTGGGATCACAGGGATGTGACAGAGAACAGAATAAAAGGCAGTCAACATCCAAAGAAGAGATTTGAACTGTCCGTCAAGAAAAAACAGACCCCATTCCTCAGCAGATTATTAGACCTGAATTCAGTTCTCGTGTCTGAGAAATTGGTAGGTGTCAGCAGTCAGAATTTTATGGTTATCTTTAAGGTATCTGACCTGAAGGGATCCTTCAAACTCACCTATTGATCTTGGAAGGCATTGTGCATGTAATGCTAAGTTTTTGCAGTTTTTAAACAGATGAGCTTCTGGGGAAATCATCTGGGAGAAACCTGTTCAACATAACATATTGTCCATATAGTTGTATAGCTTCCATAGAAATTGAATTTAAAAAAAGGCCAGACTAGTTGGTAAGAGAAGAACGGTTGTGTTCCCCCAAACATTTCACTGCCCTCTTCCTCTTTCCGCTCAAATTCAAACCCCTCTCTTAGTCTAAAGCACTTCACTGAGCTAGAAAATGGGAGAAAAGAAAAGAACTGAGTCATCTTTCTGCAAAGAGGGAAGTAAACAACCTCAGAAAAAATTCAGTAAATATGAGAAAGCCTGGAAAGTCTGGATGCACTTTGCATTTTTAAAACGGTTTAATTAGGCTAATAAGTAGGAAGATTTTGTCACTTACTGATCTAGTAGAAATGCAGGCAACTGTATTTCTGCTAGATCTATTTAAACCCTGCCAAACCCTGGAGCTCACTCTTGTTTCATTTTCTCATGCTAGCATTCTCCTTCTTTGTAAGGGCTCTTCTCAGTTATTCCCGGTGTTCCACTTTCTGGAAATCTTCAATAAATCTAGATACCAGGGAAAACAAAAGTGCTATCCTCCTATTGTTTCATTATGAAATTAAGCCTGGATGTTGTGTTCAGTGGCTGACAGGATTACGTAGTAAAAATAAGGCTGGACAGAATCTGAACACCAATGGCGTCATCATTCTATAGCCACTATACTGTGCAGTCATCATTTAGTTCAAGTAAAACAAAAAATATCTATTGTCAGGCCAAAACAAAGTACCTGTTTTCAGTTTTGCTTCAGATTTTTACATTATCTCTCCAGCTAAGAATTGGGGTTGATCTTTGATAACAATTTACATTTCTAAGTGTATGTCTCCTTTTATCACTAAATGAATGCCATAGTCACTAATTCACATTGCACTCAGAAAAAGAATTCTTCTTTTATTTGCACTTATCCCTCTTTTGCACTTATGCAACACTAGCATACTTTTTTTTTAATTCTTTGTTCAACAATTACAGGTTACAACAAAGTAACATATACACCTTTGCCCTGCTGCTGCAGTAGTGAGTTCCATAGTAATTTTAAACTTTACCGAGACAGTTTACATTTAAAATTATGTGGTGAAAACACAGTTTGGCATATAAGATTTAAGTTTGTCTCTCCCAGCAAATACAATAAACATTCAGACTTGGGAGTTTTAAGTAAACATGCCTCCGGAGCCTATAGGTAGATACTGGGGTGATGAAGGGGTTGAAATAGCAGACAGTGGGAGCATGAGACTTGCCTCGACAAGTTTATAGGCTTCGCTCCATAAATCCTACATGAAAAGTAGGGGAAACAACAATAAATGCTAAATAATTAAACATCCTCTGTTTTTGAGAGGTTTAGAAAAAATAATATAGTCGTCATTTCTAGTTATTATTCCATTAATAGATAATTATGACTAGGAAAATCCATGAATTTAATTATTTATAAGACATCATGGAAGATAATATGATAAAGAACACATGGAGGGACTCATTCAAGATGTAAACTGTGACAAAGAAACATTTTTAAACATATAGCATCATTTGTTCATTTTTCTAGGTATATACACTCACCGGACCCTTTATTCGTTACACTTTCAGTACCAATTTGGATTTGCCTTCAGAACTGCTTTAATTCTTTGTGGCATAGATTCAACAAGGTGATGGAAACATTCCTCAGAGATTTTGGTTCATATTGACATGATAGCATCACAAATTTGCTGCACATTTTTCAGCTAAATGTGTGAGATGAAAAATCTCCTGTTCTACCACAACTGAAAAGTGCCCATATTGATTGAGATTGTGACCCTACGATAATACAGAGAAAACCCCAACCACTAAACAACCCCCTATGGGAAACTAAAATCTTCCTTTTAACAGGAAAAACCTCCGGCAGAGAACCAGGCTCAGGGAGGGCAGCCATCTGCCACAACCGGTTGGGAATGAGGGGAGGAAGACAGGACAAAAGACAGACTGTGGAAGAGAGCCAGAGATTAATAATTATCTAATGATAACTAATGATTAAATGCAGAGTGGTGTATAAACACATAGAGAGTGAAAAGAGTGTGTATGAAGAATAAACAGTGGATCATGGGAAGCCCCCCAGCAGCCGAGGCTATTGCAGCATAACTAAGGAAGGGTTCAGGGTCACCTGATCCAGCCCTACAGTATAAGTTTGATCAAAAAGGAAAGTTTCAAGCCTATTCATAAAAGTAGAGGTTGTCTGTCAATGAATCCAAACTGGGAGCTGGTTCCACAGAAGAGGGACCTGAAAACTGAAGGCTCTGCCTCCCATTCTACTTTTAAATACCCTAGAAACCTCAAGTAAGCTAGCAGTGTGAGAGTGAAGTGCTCTATTGGGGTGATATGGGGTACTATGAGGTCTCTGAGATAAGATGGGGCCTGATTATTCAAGCTCTTGTATGTGAGGAGAAGAATTTTAAATTCAATTCTGGACTTAACAGGGAGCCAGCAAAAAGAAACCAGTATGGGAGAATGTATATGTAGGTTCTCAGTCACCCAGGTCAAAGTAGAAGAAAGGTATGAATGGAGGTTGAGGTGCCTGGGGAGGGAGCTCAGGGCTTAGACTGGGGGGACAGTTGGTGACATAGTCCACCTCCACTGTTCAGCGATGGTCTTTCACAGTGGACATAGATGGCTTCTGTAATTCCTCTTTCAAACAGTCTTCCTGGTCCAAAATGTGAACACTGGCTCGAAAGAGTGCCCATTTTCCTTGAAGTGCAGATGTACAGCTAAGTCTTGTCCTGTCAAGGTGACTGTTCTATGTTGCGCAATGTGTTTGTGAAGAGGCTGTTTGGTTTTTCCAATGCAGAATTCTGAGCACTCTTCACTGCACTGGACAGCATACACCACGTTGCTTAGCTTGTTTTCAGGGGTTTTGTCCTTGGGATGGACCAGTTTTTGTCTTAGAGTGTGACTAAGTTTGAAGTATACTGGGATGTCATGCTTTAAGAAAATTCTTTTGAGTTTGTCTTACAAGCCTGCCACATACGGCATGACAATGGTGTTCCACTTGTCATTCTTATTCTCCCTAGTTGGTGTCTGACCTTCTTCCCTGTGCAGCTTTGCTAATTTGATGAAAGCCCAGTTGGGATAACCACATGTTTTAAGGGCTTTCTTTACCTTTTGTTTCCCTTCTGCCTTAGAGAGGATGTTTTCCATCAAGTGTTGCAGAGTCTTGATCATCCCAAGTTTGTGTTCCAGTGGGTGGTGGGAGATGGGAGTCAAAGAGTAGATACTCATCTGTGTGTGTGGGCTTCTGGTAAACGTCAATATTTAGGCCCATGGTGCATCCGTGCTTTTGTCTTAATAGGTCACTTGATAGAATGTGGCATTTTGGACCGGGAAAACAGATGGTTTGAAAGAGAAGTTAAAGAAGGTCCACTGTGAATGGCCAGCACTGAACAAAGGTGGTGGATTATGACAACAGCTGTCCCCTATCCACAACGCAGTCCTGAGCTACCATCCCAGGCACCTCGATCCCCACTCACACCTTTTTTTAGGTTACCTTCATAGGTCACTTGACAGAGTGGGGTGAAGTCCAGTTGCTTTTTTCAAGCTCCAGAGACCAATATGGGAGAAATATAGTCAGTCTTTCAGTACGCTTGCTCCAACATTTTAGATCAACCAAAGTCTTTTTGGGGAGTTTATTGGACAACCTGCTAGTAATTAATTACAATAGCCAAGCCTAGAAGTAATAAATCATGAACTAGTTTTTCATCGTCACACTGAGACAAGATTTTTCTAATTTTAGAGATCTTGCAAGAAAGTAGTTCCATATATTTGTTTGATATGTGCATTGAAGGATATATCTTGGTCAAAAATAACTCCAAAATTCCTCAAAGTGTTACTGGAGGCCAAGGTAATGCCATCCAGAGTAAGTATTTGGTTTGTAGCGCCAAGTACAATAATCTCAGTTTTATCTGAATTTAGAAGCAGGAAATTAGAGGTCATCCAGGTTTTTATATCTTTAAGACATTCCAGCAGTTTAACTAATGGGCTTGTGTCATCTTCATGGATAAACAAAGGTGGGTATCATCTGCATAGCAATGAAATGTATGCTATGCCTTCTAATAATACTGCCAAAGCGAAGCATGTATAATGTAAACAGAATTGGTCCTAGCACAAACCCTGTTGAACAAAGTAATTAACCTCAGTTTGTGAAGAAGACTCCCCATTTACATGAACAAATTGGAGTTGATACATATATATATATATATATATATATATATATATATATATATATATGTGTGTGTGTGTGTGTGTGTGTGTGTGTATATATATATATATATATATATACATACGATCTCTGATAATTAAATATTATGATCAACAATATCGAACGCTGCTTTGAGGTCTAGCAGGACAAGCACATAGATGAGGCCACTGTCAGAAGCCATAAGAAGATCATTTGTAACCTTCACTAATGCTGTTTCTGTACTGTGATGAATTCTGAAAACTGACTGAATCTCTTCAAATAAACCGTTCCTCTGCAGATGATCAGTTAGCTTTTTTCTAACTATTCATTCAAGAATTTTTGAGATAAAAAGAAGGTTGGAGATTGACCATAATTAGCTAAGACAGCTGGGTCAAGTGATGGCTTTTTAAGTAATGGCTTAATTACTGCCACCTTGAAGGCCTGTGGTACTGTACGTAGCCCGTTACTAGAGATAGAGTGATCATATTTAAGACTGAAGCATTAATTAATGGTAGGACTTCTTTGAGCAGCCTTTTAGAATAGAGTCTAATAGACATGTTGATGGCTTGGAGGAAATAGCTATTGAAGTTACCACAGAAAGATCAATTGGAGAGAAAAAGTCAAAATAAATATCAATAGTACTGAAAGTAGCTGTACATAATGATACATCTGTGAGATGGTTATGAATATTTTTTCTCTGTTATCTCTGTTAATGGTTAAAATATAATTTGTGAGGAAATTCATGAAGTCATTACTAGTTAAGGTTAACGCAATACTCAACTCAACAGAGCTCTGACTCTTTGTCAGCCTGGCTACAGTGCTGAAAAGAAACCTGGGGTTGTTCATATTTTCTTTAATTAGTAATGAATAGTAAGATGTCCTAGCTTTACAGAGGGCCTTTTACAGAGCAACAAACTCTTTTTCCAGGCTAAATAAAAATCTTCTAAATTGGCAAGATGACATTTCCTCTCCAGCTAATGGGTTATCTACTTTAAGACTGCAATTCTGCTTTCTGGTCTCAACCCTGGGTAGTCACGTTTTGGGAGGTTTAATAAATTTCCCCAAAACGGGATAGATGCCATCTCTCCAAACAAGACCGTTTTCCCCTGAAAGTTTCCCAATTATCTATAAAGCCCATATCATTTTCTGGACACCACTCAGACAGACAGCAATTTGAGGAGCACATGAGGCTAAACATGTCACTCCTGGTCCAAATGAGGAGGGGTCCAGAGAAAACTACAGAGTCTGACACTGTTTTGGCAAAGTTATACACTTCAATTCAATTCAATTCAATTCAATTCAATTCAATTCAATTTATATAGCGCCAAATCACAACAGTCGTCTCAAGGCGCTTTGTATTGTGTGTAAAGACCCTACAATAACACCAATTCAATATTGATAAATATTGACTTTAATGACCTCCAGAGGATGTAACTTGGTGTCATTACTGCCAATGTGAATCATTTTATGAAATCTACATTTATCCTTAGCCAGCAGTTTCAGACTTCCTTCAGTGTTGCCTGCTCTTGCCCCTGAAAAACAATCAACTCTGGTTGCTGGTGTCTTCATATTTCTCAAAACAGAGTCACCAATAACCAGAGTTTGTTACTCGGCAAATGTGTGGCAGAGTGGGGAAAAACTATCAGAGACGTCAACAGGTTGGTGGTGTACCGGCGCATTCTGTTCAGGGCTATGCTGCCTTCTCACCATCATCAAAGTGGCCTGATTTCCCGGCTGCTTAGGCTGGCGGAGAGCTAACAGTCCACACCGACTAAAGAGGTCTGGCTAGCTACAGGATTTTCAAGGGTGTGGAACCGAGTTTTCAATTACATAAGCCTGACCTCCAAGGCTTCAAACAGGCTACATTTCTTACAAGTATTGTTATTACTAAGAGATTTATAATTAATCATCTTTACAGATTAAGCTACACAAAAAACCACTGTGCAATGTAACAGGAACAGGAAATGGTACAATACTGCATTGAGAGCCAACACCAAGTGAGAGCGCCATTATTATTATTATTATTATTATTATTATTATTAGCTGTATGTGAGTGTGTGTATGGTATTGTAGGTGATTTCCTGTGGTACAGCTTGCAGTGTGCGTATGTCAGTTTGTGTCCTTATTGACCAGACAGGCCTTTTCATTAATTTTGTTTTCAAGAGTTTAGCCATTACTGTAAAGTGCAGACTATGCTAGTCCAGGAAATTTCAAGCTGAGTGGTGAAGGGAAAAGCTGCGATTGGTACATACAGACACATGGTCAGGGGGTGATTTAGGGAACATTTGATTTGCTTTAGCTTTGCATTTTAATTGGCAGAGCGCACATTTTAAATATTGCACGATCATGCTCATATAATTGTGGGGAGCTAAAATCGTGATCAAGATTAAAATTCGATCAATTGTGCAGCCCTAGTATCTGTGAAGCAGGAACCCCACTGCGTAGAGGAGCAGCTTCAATTGTAGAGCACAATTTCTCATTTTCATTTCACTGATGGTATCTTGATAACACAAAGTGTGGCAGTTTTATATGTCAGTGAAGCAACTTGGCTTAATTAACAAACTCTAAAAATATTAAATAGCACAAACACTGTCTTCAGCCTATTGTCTGTAAACCAAAGCAAACTGTACATGGTAATAAAGTTGCAGTGAGGATGGAAGATGATCATTTCATCTGTGCGCTATATCATTAAGTTGTTGTTTTGCTTGTTTGTTTGTTTACTTGCTTTTTCAATTAATCCCACTTGTTTTAATAGTCATTAAATGGAGCTATAGTTTACAACAGGTCTTGGGCGCTATGTCATTCTGCAACAATATTGTTTATTATTCACCAGCAAAATTCACCAATTTTCAAAGATAGAATTGCCTTATTCAACACAGAGAGAAAGCACTTCTTTATCATTATTCAAAGTGCTGACTGATCCCATCACACTGATCGCATCCCTGTCATTATAGTATCTGATTCTACTGAGTTAAACTGCTGGTAAGGCAGCTGCAATCACGATGCTGGACAAACTACTCTGTGACACTTTGATAAAAAGCTTCGGTACAGTGAGGAATATTGAAACCATCCAAGAATAGCAAGTTAGGACCAATTACCCCTCGAATTTAGACAGCAACCAGCAACTGTGCGTTGCAACTGTAAGTTCAGAGTGCTCCGGCATATCGAGGGCGTCCAATAAATTCAGCCACTCTAGTGGCTGCTGAGATCAGGTAGTCAATCTGTGGGTCTTATCCAGGCTTCATTTCTCCCTCTCTTGGTAAAGGAAAAGTAAAGATATGCTGTAGTCATAGTGAAAGCAAAGGAAAGTTACAACAACTATGATACTGTCTATCAGATGGGAAAAAGGTATCACAGATTCATTTAACCAATACTGCACCTATATTGATATCTCTTTACAAATTTTTTAGAGATTTTAATTTTGATTTTCATGCTGCTACTTCAGTACAATTTGAATTTCATTTATGGTAATTACACCACTGAAAATTTTGAAATCAGTATGTTTCCAGAAGTTCCAAAATGGAGGACACTATCATATCTTATTAGCTGTATGCATCATAGCTTGGGCAGCACAGTGGTGCAGTGATTACCACTTTTACTTCACAGCATGAAGGTCCTGGGTTTGAATCCACCTGCCAGCTGGGTCCGCTCTGTGTGGTGTTTGCATGTTCTCCCTGTATCTGTGTGGTTTCTCTCTGAGTTCTCCAGCTTCCTCTCACAGTCCAACACAGAGATTCAGACAGCTTCAGCGCTTTATATTTTCTTGCTATACTTACCTGTGTGTGTTCAAACAAGATTTACCAGAGCATCAATTGCAAATTATATGAGGTCTACCACTGAGTTGACATAGACTACAGCAGGAAGCCGATATGGAAAAAAAAAAGATGCACAGATCAAAGCTTTAACAGCTTCTATTCCTAACACGCTGTGTTAACTAAGACCCAGCATTTGAAACAACAGTATACAATGTAGTGCTTCCAATTTGGAACTAACCATGACTTTGAAGAACAGTTAAGTTCAGGAAAAAGCAACTGCACTTCAATATGATGAGAGGCACGGAGCTAATTAGCACTTGCGTCCCATGCTGAGATAACGGAGCTGTGGTTGTTTTGTTGAACAATTGTCAAGATTGCCTGTTCTATGCTCATTAATTAGATTGCTTTTCTTTTTTTCTCTGTGCATCTTTGAAGCACGAAGCAATATAACACACAGAAGCAGTGGCTTTTATTTCAGATATACACGACAGGGAGAGACTTTCTACATGTCACTTACTGTAGTAAACCTGTGGGAAGCTTCTGCTTCAACTGTTGCCTGTCAGCAGAGGAAATGACTGTCATTCTCTGCTGATTTATCTATGATGCCCCATCATGCAGTTCTGAGGATGTTACACTGTGCTGGGCCTGAACCACTCATTTTGTCAAGTGGAGAGTTTGAACTGTGAATGGCCGAAGGGGAAATCATACGAGGGGAAATGACTTTACACTGGAAGGTGCCAGCAGTAGAAAGAACAGAGAATAGAAGCAAGCAGGTGTACACTGCTGAATGAATAGACTGTGCTATGCTAAAAAGACATCTCAAGGCTGCAGTATCCCTCCCAGGAGCAACAATCATTGAATGGTGCTCAGTACACCACAACCACAGACAAACAAACGGCTCGCCACTGATCAGTGCAACAGCTACTCACACTGCATAGCTAAAGAGATGATTAATCTGCTTTGGTGAATGCCCTAGAAAAGCTTCCCTGTCTCCAGCCGCTTCAATCTGGTGTGTACAGAGATGATCTTAGATATAGCGCTTTTTGTTTGTTAAAGCACCTGCTCCACAGTGCCACCCACATCGTACAGCACTGCCTCTGGCTTTCCATAGAGGCATTTGTCCACAGCGTGCAGTAATTGCAGTGATCTGCCAAGTGATTAATTGCTTAATAATTTCTGAGGCGATTCTGCGCTACGCTGTGCTGCTGTGTTTCTGCTCCGCTTTCTGTCAAGTCAACATTACTTAAACCGCACTTGTAAAAATTTTTAACATAAAACAAAAGATACAAATAGAGATAACAGGGAGAGGAAACAAAACAATGGATAATATAAATAAGAGATGCTCATCGCACACTGCAAGAAACAGCAGTTCTGGCAAGATAGAGGCTTGACTCTATTCTAAAAATGGAGTTTCTCTTTGTGAGGGATTCAGTATTTAGAAGACCTGTAACTACTAGCTTTCATTTCAAGTGAAAATAAGGAAAAGTGCAATTAAGAGAGAACATGCTTAAAAAATCTCTTTTTGTATTAATGATGATGTTAGGTTTTAAACAGCCCACAAATCTAGACTCCTGCACATTTTAATACATGCTTTTCATTAAATCTACCATACTGATTCATTGGACGTCCAGGCCTGCCAAACTACTATCCAGCTCTCCATCCAGTTGCTCCCCGAAGGCTTTAATAGAGCTCTGTTCTTAACTGACACTTATCTTAAGGGTGAGGACAGTTCCCAGGATTCATTATGTCACTATGAGTAGAGCATATCCTGTAGGCAACTAATTACACTGCCCATCAAAGTGCTTACCGTATCAGGCCAAGCTTTGTACCTTAATGTCAGTTTGTCTGCATGCAGACAAGAAATGGACTACATGTTTGACCTTGACTTGTCAGATGTCATCTCTTTTGGCAGCTTTAGTTCTCCCAACCAATAATCCTCTTTACTTCGAATGACATGAATGAGCTTTGTAAGTCGCAGTATTTCCTGGCTTTTTTTTTTTAAATGCAGTGTGTTGAGCAATTTTGACAATAAAAGAAAATGAGGATGAATAAAAAAAAAAATGCTCTAAACCAAAAAGCGACAGAACATTCAATTATCAGGTTAGGTTTGCTGCATAGTATCACCATAGCAGGTATGGAGATGAATTCTCTTTGATTTCAACTATGGTGCCCTCAGAATTTATCACATGCCCTAAGAATAAATACATGCACACTACAAATCAATAGCGATGAAGTGAAAGGAGATGGTGTATAATGGTGCATTTATCTCGTGCTTGAATACAGGCAGTTAATCAGGGTCTGCTTGGCCTCTCAATGGTTTCATTTGGATGGGATTAATCCCCACATTTCTCTCAAGCCTGAGAGATTTAATCAGAGAGAGGGTTCAACTATGGTGTCGGAACAAAATCAGACGATGACCAGCCTGGGATTACACTTGCGGATGTGAAAGTCTGATGTCAGGAGCAACCCACATTCTGGCTCGTTTTTTTTAATTCAAATATAATCTATGCGGGAAAAGTCCTTTGACTGCATGCATAAAAAAATGCAGAGATGACGCAGAGGAACTCTATTACTCAGAAGAGTCTCAGAAATATGGATATGTGCCGCAACTAATATGTGCTGCCAGGGTATCTGTCAGTGCATTTGAACTTCAGCCTCCTTCCCTGCCTCCATCTGGCCGTGGATGTTTATGGATTACTAACATAAAAAATAAGTCAAAAGCTGAGTCATAAATATTATAGCCACCCAACACAGAGACCATTAACTTTTAAAATGGTCAGATTCATTTTTCTAATATTGCTATAAGTGAAAAAGTACGATAATGAACTGATTAAGTGAAATATTCTCTAATTTTACTTTGTATGCTTGTGTTACAGTGTCGAGCTGGACTTTAAGCTGCAGGAGGACAAGCTGCAGCCTCTGATGA